>JAGFPH010004623.1:78692-100716 GCA_018207615.1 Philaenus spumarius | reverse complement strand
TAGGTGCTCACTAAGAAAGGGTTTGAAAAAATTCGAAATTTTAGGGGAGGTTTGGGGGGGATCAAAATTATTAAAAAATGACTTCTTCAAAACTACCGAACGGATTGGAATGAAATTTGGTATGCAGTTTCCTCTAGGGCCATAGGTGCTCACTAAGAAAGGGTTTGAAAAAATTCGAAATTTTAGGGGGTTTGGGGGGATCAAAATTATTAAAAAATGACTTCTTCAAAACTACCGAACGGATTGGAATGAAATTTGGTATGTAGCTTCCTCTAGGGCCATAGGTGCTCACTAAGAAAGGGTATGACAAATTTCGAAATTTTAGGAGGGTTTGGGGATCAAAGTTATTAAATCACGATTTCTTCAAAACTACCGAACGGATTGGAATGAAATTTGGTATGGAGCTTCCTCTAGGGCCATAGGTGCTCACTAAGAAAGGGTACGACAAATTTCGAAATTTTAGGAGGGGTTCGGGGGATCAAATTTACTAAAATCATAATTTCAGATCTTTTATTATTATGACAATAGTGCTTTTATTATTTAAGATCTATATATATACAAAAGCCAAATACCACTCACTGACTGAACACTTAAAAAGAATACAATTACGTTAAAAAGACTGAAAATACCAACCACCACGGGCAACGCCGTACGGGTCAGCTAGTTGTACTATAAAAGCCCGCGTACTATATTATAGTAAGCCCCGTGAAAACTCACAGACAGATTAATTATATACACATAAGAAATACATCATAAAAAAAAAGTATTTTAAAACAACAGATTCTATCTAGACGGGGATTTTTAACTCAAGTGTTCACATACTCAATGAACAATAGTCTACAGTGTACTCTCGGCTTTGTGGATCGGGGAGTGGTCATTGAGCACCGATCATGGTAACCAGAAAACGTCTTGGGGTGTCAAACAAAATGATATTATATAGTATGTGTTCACACTCTAATGGCCGCATATTTCGTCCGATTTGGACCAAATTTGTAAGTCACGTTTGTTTTCCGATTTCCTCGGTCAACTTTGTTAGCAAAAAATCCGACGGTTAAAAGTAACAATGTTTTGTGATTTTTCGAACTATAATGAAACTCTTTTGTGGTTTTATCCAAGAAAATAATTTGATCACGCAACTGCACCGCTGACGAGAGTTGAACGGATTTTTTAAATTAAGTTTATATCTTTTAGTTTAAAATTTCAACCAACTGTTTGGGAAATTGGTCTTCTCACTAAGCCGCTGATTTTGGGAATGAAAAATTTTAGTAGAATTAGTCTGCACCTCTGTATCCAGATCCGGTTCAAGCGTTGCTTCGTTCAGCTCGCAGCGGAAAAATCGTTTAACGAGTTTGCACCTCAACCTCGCGGACTCCGATTGAGGACTAATTCGCTTCGCTCACAGCGGACAAATTCACTTCACGAGTTTGAGTTTGAGTCCCGGCCGTAGGCTTCGGATCAGAAGCTGCCCACACGTAACCGTTTGAACCGGGTACTTTTATGGTATTTTACGTTTTGATCGATTTTGGGGGAACCAAACGGGTTAGAAGGTCGTTTAAAATAACAGGATGTGAAGAAAATAATCTCCTATATTTATTTTTGTAGACAACCACCAACAAATTTCATTACAGTACTAACAATCTCAATAAAATGTTACTTCCTGACAAAAAATGTGCTTCCAGGTGAAACGAACTCGTTCGAGCGACTTAGAAAACCAACGTGTGTACCAAATTTGGAAAACTTCGGACGTAAAATGCGGCCGCTAGAGTACCGCATTATGTATTTAATTTGTAATTGCGTTTCAACTATTTGTATTCCATACTTACACCAGTTAGAGTAAACGAGGCGGAGTGAAGCAGCGAATAAACAGTGAAAACAAAAGTAAAATTGTGCGGCCACGGGACCCCCGTCAGGAACGAAGTTCATCACGCCTTTTCTTCAATTCTATTATCAGCCTTAACGGCAACATACACACGCAATTTTAGTCTTTCAATTGTCGTTTATTGTTAGATCGTTTACATACAAATATTTACTGTTTCCATACGTTTAATGTTATTATAATAAAGGTGTAAAATTAATTACAACATCAAAGCTAAGATGGTAAACACAGTTAAAAATGTCCATTCATTGTAAATACATTCGATAAACATAAAATGTTGTTTCATACGTCTAGGTTTAACCTGAAATTATTGTGTGTATGTTTAATTTATTTTACCTGTCTTAACGGCATCATACATACAATAATTTTAGGTTAGGCCTAGACTTAAAATTTAATTTAATTATAAATGAAAAAACATAGACCAAGACCGGGAGTTGAATCCGGGACCTTCACGTTTCCGTTGTGATGCTCTGCCAACTGAGCTACCCTGATATCTCCAGATATTATTATAACACCACTGTAAGCTCCGAAATAAGAATTGAGATTGATTTCAATGTCGTATACACAAGGTATTTATCTGTTAATTCAATAATTGCAGTTAAACCGTACATGTGAGATAATATCGACCAATATCTGCCGGTCAACTCCCGGTCTTGGTCTATGTTTTTTCACTTGTAAAAAACCAACTTAATTCACACTTGTTTTTTCACTTTAATTAAATTTCTCTTGTTGAGGAAGTGTGTAAGCGGAAAAAATAAAAAATAAGTAAAATACTTAAAATTTCTTTCTAGGCCTAACCTAAAATTGCAGCGCTTGACGATAATATCTGAACTACGCCTTACGGAATCGATCGTCTCTTAATTTAAATTGATGAACCGAAACACAGTTTTCTTGAATGTATTTACATTCATTGCCATAGCAATCAATTTGATAACGCTTTTTCGTTACTCGTATTTTATATTTGTCATTGCCGTAGCAACCAATTAATAACAATTTTCGTTACGCATTACATGTTCTATTTGTTAACTCTTAACGCAACCCGCGTTAAGGAACTTCGTTCCAATAAAACACAATATAACATTCGCCAAACACGAAGTAGGATCTGCACAGTATATATTTGTCCAATACCATGTCAACGTATTACGACAAATCCGTGGATCAGTGCTTGGCAAAGTCCACAAGTTATGTCCGCCGGTCGATGTTTGTGTTATGAACTCACTCTTTTAAAGACGTTTCATTTTTATTGCACGTTCAGTATACCGTTTTAACGGCTTTCGTTCTGAGAGCAAGAAAACATTTAAACTTTTCTAATAAATGAAACAATCGCAGCAAAGTGTTGACGCTCGGGAAGTTTACATAAATATTGTTTGCTTACTATATCCAGCTGATCTTTTCGGAAAACCTAATATTTGTGTTTTTCTGGAGATCTTAGCGGTACTTCTGAAGCCAAACAAAGAACCGTTGGGAAGATCTTAGTTAAGTTTGTTTAGCTGATTAAGATTATCGGTATCTTACAGCTGATTTAGTTTAAAAGTTGTTTGACTTGAAATAAGTTACTTTCTTCTTCTAGTCATTTTATTTTTCTTAATAACTGTTTTCAATTTAAATAAACGATTGAAGTAAAAGCTTCTATAGGCGCACAAAGTCCAAAAAACTTTTCTGACGGTGAATCGCATTTTACCGTCACGCTTTATTTCGTCACTTATTTTCCATCATGCCCCGCTATAAGGATGAGTTTTATGTCCTGGCACACCTGGATATAATTTAAATGGCCTGAGATAGCAATGTTTGACCATACCTATTATAAAATTTCCTTTACTTTTTTAGGTGGTTAAACATTTTCAAATGCAAACCCCCATCGTGTAACTCCCCATTTTAAAGGGCATAAAAAAAGAAATCAAATGGCGCAAACTGTTGCCCCTATCAAAAGATAGTATAACTTTAAATTTTCGTTTTTTTATCTTTGGTTGTTTTTGCTCTATGTTGATTCTATGTTAGTCAGACAGTCATTCAGTCAGGACAAATCCTCTTATAGATAGACTAGGGAAAACCCCTGCGTGCTCCGCACGACAACCCCGTTGGAACCTTCTATACACATAATCATGTTATGTTTTCTTTATAATAAAGGTGTAGGATTAATAATGACCCCAAAGCTAAGGTGGTGAATAATATTAAATGTTCAAATCAAATTATTTCGTATATTGTATAACAGCAGTTGTAATAAAGGTTAAAAGAACCAGCAAGTCTCAGGTCTACGCTTCAATAAAAACCTAACCGAAAAGTTAGAAATACAAATAATTGCTTCAAAGTTTGAAATCAGCTGTTAATGGAAATATGTAGGCTGCTGTTTTATCTATTACTTTATTCAATTGGTTGCTATGGTAATGAATGTAAATCCATCAGTGTTGGTTCACCATTCTAGGCCTAACCTAAGGATTGTTTCCGACTAAATTTACAAATATTGAAATAAAACAAGTTTTTATCAAAATGAATTATAGCCTATGTTACTCATAATGTAGCTTTTTATTAGTAAAACTATTTTTTCAATCGGTTCAGTAGTTCCAGAGATTACCCCCTACATACAAATCAACAATCGAATTTTACCTCTTTATAATAGTAGTATAGATAGATAGGTTTACAAAAGGTACAATGTTCAGTTTTTTTAAAAGAAGAACATTATGTTCAATTTGAAATTTTGGAACTGTAAATGCAATGGCGTTAGTACAATATCTAAACATAAAAAGTACAAATGATTGTGTTATCACTAATAATAAATACACTTTTGTTACAGATCGTTACAGAACTGCGGCCTAGTGGATGTACCTTGGGAGGCTTTCAACTCTCTTACCCAGCTCACTTCTTTGTAAGTATTCCTGTACTGCATACCTTACAATAGTTGCTTACACCAATCTAATAATATATTACAGAGAGGAAATCCAGCTTGTACTACATGGGCTACGGACAGAGCAGTGATTGAAGGTGTAAAAGCTGTTTGGGAACCTTTTATTTCTTTAAGCGGCCTAAATCTATACTAATATTATAAAGAGGTCGAATTTGTTTGTTTGTATGCACGGGATAATCTCTGGGACTACTGAACCGATTGAAAAAATAATTTTACTAGTAAAAAGCTACACTATCCCTGAGTAACATAAAATTCATTTTGATGAAAACATTTTTTTTATTTCAATATTTATAAAATAACATATAAAACAGCTGTTTGTTCAATATTTCCATTAACAGGTGATTTCAAACTTTGAAGCAATTATGTTTGTGTTTCTAACATTTAGGTTAGACTCTGTTTGAAGTTATTGTCAGTTAATGATGGATGTTGAATTGTATTATAATTACTTGTTCGGACATTTGCCATCATTTGTGTGTTAAATTATCAAACACGACGTTTCGGGAATACAAATCGATTCCCGTTCTCAAGTGACTAAATCTAACGGTACATAAACCCAGGCAACTAGCCCAATGTAAGAGTGAACAAAGTAAAACTACAAATTACTACTAACCTTAAATATCTACGTGATACATCTCAGAGCTAAGACTGAGAAGTCAAACACACCAACCACAGACAAAACACAATACAAACACTAAGCACATGCAATTGATGGCAAGCGTCTAGAGTATTAAGGCGTGGCAAAGGGATAGTTCCCTATTGTTTCATGTAGTTCAACTGTTTCGCACGGGAACGGGTTATAACACCACGTGGTGATTCTACTGGTAAAAGTTCAGCATTTTTATTTATTTAGGTTTGGGTTTTAAAGTGAAGACCTGAGCCTTGCTGGTTCTTTTAACCTTTATTTATAACTGATGTTATAAAATATACGAAATAATTTGATTTGAACATTTAAAATTATTTACCATCTTAGCTTTGGTGTTATTATTAATCCTACACCTTTATTGTAAAGGAAACATAACATGATTATATGTATAGAAGGTTCCAACGGTGTTTCCCTTAGTAGTAGATAATTTTAGTTGTTCTTGGGAACGATTCATATGAAACTGTCAATAGTCTAATGTATAAGACTTGAACAACTAACTGTAAAGGGTCCACCTACCGCTTGCTTAGTTCAGGCGACCCGTGGTGAAGTAAATACAAACATGTAACGTTGCGGCGCTTCCCATATAGGCTCCCATCGTCCTACTATGGTTTAGCGACGTCCTGCCGGTTGTCGGCCAAGTCCTTAACCCCTCTTGTGGAGATCCGGACGCTGTCAGGAGGGCGGTGTGTGAGAAGGATCTTCAAGAATCGGTACTCAGTGTATTCAGTAATGCATGTTTATTAGAGGTTAACAAACATTACTCTGTTGGTGCCGCCTAAACTAGTTAAACCTAAATCTACTTATAATTTAGCCATGAGGCAAAGCAAGACTAACCCCCCCCCTTTGAGCCTACGCGTACGCGATCATTTCCAAAACCAGACTGACTCTCTCGTGCGTGCTGCCTGTGATTCCTGTTAGCGTTCCCCTCCCTTAATTATCATGAACTCAAACCTCAGCGTTTTGTATGTGAAGACATTGCCAACACTATAACCTGTTCATGGTTAGTGGACCCTTGATTATGATTTATTAAATATTATTATTTATTATATTTACTACGAGGTGAGGGGTACCTGCTACAAACATATTATTCTATACTCTGATATTTCAATGGACATTAATATTGTTTAAGACATGGGCGCTTGTCTCTGGGTAGGATGGTTCGTGTAACAGTGACCTACGTTACGCATGCGCAGTAGAACCAGATTTGATGCGCGAATGACAGGAATTGTTTATATAATAGAGAGATATCAAGTACGCCATGAAATGTCTGTATTTGTACACATTTTATGTTTTCATATAACAATTTTAATGATTAACTGAACCTGCATCGATATAAAACCAGTTCACTAATTTAATTACATTCCCTCACAGATACAATTGATTTCACCCTTAGCTAACGTTTCAGCTCCTAAGTCTGTACAACGGGGGGGGGGGGGGAGCGTGGATAATTCCAATTCCAATTTCCATTTAACAGTTCATTAACTTCCAGACGTGAACTTTTGCGGTTAATTTAAACATGGATCGTAACAGGATTACTTTAAACGGTATTTGCGGTATGAGGTGATTGGAGAAAATTCCGACTCTTGTAAAAGCGAGTGAACGACCGTACGTGAGTAACAATATAACACAGGGTGAATCAGACCACGCGTGCGCAATGCACGGCTATTGAACCAAATGAGCTACAGCCTTCGTTTTAACTTAAACCCCCCCCCCCATTTCGACCCTAGAGAATTCAGTAAAAATGTTTTCAAATCTTAAAAATGCCCCAAAAGTGCTTTTTTGATGGGTTGGGGTCAATTTTTGAACATTTTCAAATGTAAATGTAAGGTCTAGTGATACCTCATTTTATAGGTCTCGGTTCACTGATCATTTTGGGGAAAATTTTTTAACTTATCTTACTATGCCGCCTAGGAACGTGAAATTTGGTATACATATTCCTCATAGGAGCTAGAAAGGTTTATAAATTATTTGGCTTTTAAGGGTTGAAACAACCCCTAAAACAATAAATATTGTTTGTTATACTTTCCTTAAAGCTAGAAAGCTTTAGTTTTGTACATTTATTTCTTACAAGATACATGTAAAAAATAAACCAGTTTTACTTTTCGTTACGTGCTGCTAAGGGTTAAAATGTGAGAAAAACCCCTAAAAACAATAAGTATACGTTGTTATACTTTCCTTAAAGCTAGAGAGCTGAAGTTTTGTACACTTATTTCTTACAAGATACACATAAAACTGAAACAATTTTACATTTTGTTACGCGGTGCTAAGGGGTGTAAATGTGACAGCAACCACTGAAAACAATAAATATTAATTGGTATTCTATCCTTAAAGCTAGAGAGCTGAAATTTGGAAATCATTAATTAATTTTAAGAAAGTATTTAAAGACGTAAGCTGATCAACACTATCCCGATCTGTTGATTCGCATAAAGTCGTAACTGGGTGATCTGCAACATCCAGCTAAGACTGTGATTAACCATTCTGTAGATTTAGTGGTTGAAAAAGAAGACGCTCTTCACTCTGAATTCTTTAATTTTAAATTGATTTAGTTTGTTCAGTTCAAATACCATGGAAAAGACGATTGACGAGCCGCCAGTGAACAATAAATACCAAACTAATTTGAAAATATTATGTAATAATTCACTTTCGTGCAATAAAAAATGAGAGAAAACTATTACAAATTATGTAACACAGTGATGCAAAACAAATTCCCAGTAGCGAAGCTCGGGTAATCAGCTAGTAAATATATAAAACTAGCTGACCCGGCAATGCTTCGCTATTGCATAATTATTTTGGTGAAATAAATGCGACAAATGACAGTGATTTAGTAACATTGACCCCCCCTCCCTTAAATTTCGAATTTTTTTAAACCCTTTCTTAGTGAGCACCTATGGCCCTAGAGGAAGCTACATACCAAATTTCATTTCAATGCGTTTGGTAGTTTTTCAGAAATCGTGATGAGTGAGTCAGTGAGTGAGTGAGTGGTATTTCGATTTTATTTATATAAATTACTTGGCATTCAACTGCAAAGCTAAAGTTTTTATCAGAGAAGGTTAGCTGGTACACTTCGATAGTGTTTGTTCCGTTGCTTGAATTAAAGATCAGCAAGTATTTTTGTAGTATTTAATTTTTCATTTAATTAAAACGACTACATCGTTATTTTGTATTACCTATTGGTGTTATACGTTTTACAATTACTGTAGAACTAAATTAAAACGTACACAGCAACCAAACACCCTTCCGTCCTGTTCAAACAGACCTCGTAAAAAACTGAAACTGCGCTCGAATCGATCGAAACAAAGACAAACAAAAACAAGCCTTTCAACTGGAAAGGAAAAACAAACAACTAATCAGTGTGTAGAACATAACGTAAGCCGCTCCGTGTAAACAAAAGAACAATTAAATTCCATTTAGGCGGTGATCAATATATAGAGCTAACATGTCTCAATGGCAAGTGTAGGGGGTTGGGGGTTGGTTGGGTGGATAAGTCATTGACCGCTGGATGCCGGCCACGGGACTACTCCACTCCACGCTTCCAACTTTTCTCTTCTCCCCCGGCTTAATTGTTTATTACCGATTTCCAAACAGAACACTTTTATTATTTACTAGAGGGAACCCTTGCGTGCTCCGCACGCCAACCCCGTTGGAACCTTCTATATTCACGAATATTAAATAAAGGTGTAGGATTAATAACAACCCCAAAGCTAATATGGTAAATGATGTTAAATGTTCAAATTATTTTATAACAGCAGTTATAATGAAGGTTAAAAGAACCAGCAAGGCTCAGGTCTACGCTGTAATAAAAACCTAACCTAAAAGTTGGAAATACAAATAGTTGCTTCAAAGTGTGAAATCAGGTGTTAATGGAAATATTAGAGCAAACAGCTGTTTCACCTGTTATTTTATTCAAATGGTTGCTATTATTCATTTGTAAATAACCTAAGAATTTTGTCCGACTAAATTTAGAAAATATTGAAATAAAAAATGTTTTTATGAAAATGAAGTACAGCCTATGTTACTCAGAGATAGTGAAGCTTTTTATTAGTAAAACTATTTTTTCAATCGGTTCAGTAGTTCCACAGATTACCCCCCTACATACAAACAAATTTTAACTCTTTATAATATTAGTATACAGTATTTACCTAGCTGTTGTATATAAACTCGAAATCTCTTGAAAACAATTATAATATTAACTAGTAGACTATGAACCCGTGAAAAATGGCATGCAGATTGATGTGATACTCATTTAAAAAAATATAATTTCAAAATATTAAGTTTAATGTGTTATAAACTAATGCGCCTACATGACTTGTTTTGAGGTTAGAAGTCGTTGGATGATTTTTTCGAATTTTTTTCGGTTTACTTCTTCAAAATTACTTAGGCCTACAACAAAAAACTATATTTATATTTACTTTTTGTTTGTTTGCCTTACTGGACCGGGTAAAAATATTTCATAAATACCTGAGTATCGCTTTTAAATCTTTTAAATTGTGTTGTGTAATGTTTGTTGTGTAAGAACTTAAAGGTCTGCTGTAGTGGCAGCCATTTTGGATGTTTATCCCATAAGAGCAATGTTAAATTTCAAACCATTTATTTCGTTTATTTTTTATCATAAAATTGTTTGCAAGGTCTCATTTTAAGCACTGTCACAATACGCATCCGTGTTGCAATTTAGTTTTTTTTAAATGCTTTTGATTTGTTATGTAATTGATATTTTGTAAGTACAAAGTTTGAATTTTTTTGCTAACATAATAAAAAATTAATAATGAAAAATAATTTGCAAGCCGGATCCAAAATTTTATAAAGAATATTCAGGTTTTTTTTTCAACACTCAATTACAAAAGATAGACTTATAAAATGGTTTGAAATGAGGCAATGTCAAAGAGTTCAGCTGCAAGAAATTGCACTGTTTAGATAGGGATATAGTGAGAAGCGCTTTCGTTTCCGGTTGCTTTCTCGTTTACTGGAGCAGACCCTTAATGTGATATTTTGACGTGCATTAAAATAATGCTAAATATTGTTTATGGATTTTTAAAAGTGACTTGAAAATGCCTGATCGAAAGGCGAAACGTACTTTGTCTTATTAAATATAGAGCCATCAAACAGGACTGTGATCAGCATCAAAAGTGATACACAGGTATTTATGAAACAAACTATATTTAACTGGGTATATGCCGTTAGGGATTTTCAATATAGTAAATGTGCAGAGCGTACAATTACACATTTTACTCAAAGACATGAAATAAATTTTGGAAAACAAAACCTAAAGTCATACATTTTAATCACAGGCAGACTCAACCCCAAATATTTTAAATACAGTCATTTACGCAAAACTATATTATTGTTTTTTTTTAAATTTACTCAGTTTTCATCGACTTTAGGCTTATATAATTTATAAATTAAAGATGCTCGAATCTTTATAGTTTTTTAACAAAATTCAATAATTCATACTAATAGCCCTAGATAATGATAGTTTAAAATATAGTTTTATGTTTGTAGGGCTAAGTTGTTTTTCAGGCTGCCAAGAATGAAGTAACGAAAAAGGATTGTAAAGATAACTTCATTTTCAACGATTTCTAACCTCAAAATCGATCGTACTGTATTAAAGAATGCAATGAAACGAAAACAACCAACATCCAGACATTACAAGAAGTTTGTTTTGATTGATGTTTTAAACATAGCCCCTAACTATAATCTAGGCTAGGTTTTGTTGAGTAATAGAGTTTAGAGCGAAATCAGCTGTTATAGGTCTGACGAGGGGTTTATTGTTGACCGCGGGGTTTACTCGTAGTTTTCCAGTACCGGGACGCTGCGGACAATGTACAAAAATACTCCACTGGAAAATTTTTGAAATTTTCACTTCTAAAACTCCTATTTTACGTATCTTTGCAGATGATATTCTTACTTTTATAAGAAAAGTACACTTGTAGACCTATATGTGACTATTTTTTTACTTGTATACAGCTCATAGCAAATTTTAGAGACACATACATTTCAAGCAAAAACTTGGCAAAATGTCTCTTATTTATTCTCAGAAATTTAAAACCTCGGTAAAAGACTGTAAACCTAAACAAATTTTATGTATTATAGCAAGAAATTTCTTTTCTTATGCAACAACAATTAAATGCAAGCAAGCTTATCACGAGAACACAACACACAAATACAGACGCTTAATTGCCGTGTGGCTGGTGTTCAGGTACCTATATTTAAATATTTTCCTCTTTCGGGGCGCCTTTCCACCTTGTATTTGTGACAGCGTTTGTAAGTGTACACTACAGTGACTAGATAGAGACAGTGTGGCCAAGTGAGGTTTTGTTTCCTATTGGTCGGCAGCCATGTTTATCCTAAATTCTTATCTGTTTCTATTATATTTGTTAATTTTTTTGCACGAAAAAACAGAATACACTTTTTACGAAGACACTGTACCAATCTTACAAAAAGAATAATTAAGGGAACGGAAGCAATACTGGGCCACATAGATTGGTACTGTTCAAAACTTACCTTAGAATTTAAATATCACCAAAAGTAGGAATATTTCAGCTTATCTCTTACAATGCACAGGATACCTAAGGTTACCTCAATAAACCATAGAAATATGTATAATTTTTAGGTTTATTAACCAAGTTAAATAAAAGTTTATACGCCCTTAATACAAAGATAAATAACATGCCCTTAATACAAAAAGATTGAGATTTAAAAAAAGAAATCATATATATATTTTATTAAATTTAATTTAAAAACCCTTCCCAAAAATAAAATTCAAAAACCCTCCCTTTTAATAATAATTACAGGAATTATACAAAAGATTTACAAGTTACAAAATTTTAACATGAAGTACCATGGATTTGTTTTAAGAATAAATATATATTTGTCGTTGGCCAACTCTAAAAGGTAATTATATAATTAAATAAATAGACAAAATTTATTATGAGACGTCTCTCTATATATATAAAAAAGGTGTGAAATTTCTAATATGCAGCCCTTAGGGCTAAGGTCCGAAATGTGCTAGCTTGCTCCTCCCAATTTATTTAATACTAACATATCCTAAGTAGTACACATATGCAAAAATTACTTTCAAAATACAGCCTATTTAACACTTAACATAAAAGAAAATAACAAATGCAGATAGTTCTCATTTTTTTTTAAATTAACTTCTGTCTCTAATTAAAACTCAGTAGAAATATTTTGATTATATATCCAAATTTTCAGTTGCAAGGTAGGCCTTTTCTAATTGTAGTGGTTGCAGGTTATCTCATTGCATTAAACATCCCCTGCAGTTGGACCAGTTTAACTGTATAACACAGATAACAATTTCCTTTTTAGAAACTTGCAGTTATTTAAATAAGCATAAAATGATAGTTCTTTGAGTTGGCTGTTTTATTGAATTTTGTAGCACAGATAGCAAATTGCTACATAGATTGTGATATTTAATATAACATGCGTAATGTTGCATAACACTGTCTGTACATGTTAGGTAAGCCACATGGTAACATAAAAGAAATGTTAACGTTTAGTTACATATCAGCAATATATTTTGCTTATAGCTTATTAAAAGTTTTCAATATCTGTTACACTGCAGAAATACTACACAGTTATAGTTAATTAATGCATAACACTTTAGGCTTGTTTGTGGAAGAAAGTTTAGGCTTGACAATAACCAAAATGATATCGGCTTTATAGTTTTGTAGGCTGTCAGATTTACATTTAAAATTTAGGCTGTAAGAATTACATTTAAAGTTTAGGCTGTTGTAAAAAAGAAATACATAGGTTTCTCTAATAAATTGAACAAAATGAGTTAGGAAGTTGTATATGAACCAAGAGTGGAAATAACCTAATTAAGTTTTACAAGTAATATCTTATAATTATTAAGGTAAAGCTGAAATATTGTACCTGGTATTCGGAAAACAAAAGGTTTAGAAGTAATTCATGTTCTTCAGCGACACACGTTACCCCGATCAAATTATTTAAAGTTTAGTAACATTACTACCACTTGGCAGCGTCTAAAAGTTTTCGTTCGTAACGGTCTAATGGCCGACGCTTTACACAAACTGATGACCAAGCAAAATTTCAACTTAATAGATAAAGAACAGCTGATCGGTTGTAGGATGCTATGGCATTCTAAAGTAGTGTTACGACTTCAGATACCGTACGGAGTCGACGTCTGGCGGAGAAAAGGATAACTATTTGGGGACTGGGTGAAGGTTAAATGATAGAAGTTGTTGATGGACGTTACAACACACAGTTGTTATTATGTAATTGCAATCAAACTGTAACAATTAAATCGCTTGTTTATCCCTTTATAAAAAACAAAGAGGTAATTTCTCTTATAATTACAAAGAGATACAACACTAATCTTTACATTATAAAATTCTGAGCAGATGACATTACTTTTAGGAAAAACATGGCGGCCACTTTCATATGGCCACACTGTCTCTATCTAGTCACTGTAGTGTACACCATTGTTTGTTTGTACTCCATGATGTGCTATCATTTGGGATATTTATTTTTTAATTAATTAATTGTGAAATTAAATGAGTTATTCGATAAATATTAATCACTAAGTGTGAACCAAATTATATCATGTTTGATCTTATTTTGATTACAATAATCTCATCAGTATATGTTATAAACTTTTTCATGCCGAGAAAGTTAAAATAATACAAAAGTTTAAGTATCGCTGGTTTTTAAACTTTTCGGCCGCCTCGACTCTGAATCATCGGTCTCTTAGGCGGGTTTCACACCAAAGCCAGGCCGCGTGAAAATCGCTTCATCACTGATTATGCAGTATTTCAATGGGAGCTTTCAAATAGGTCGCCGGGCTCGACCGAGCGATTTTGAGCAGTCCTGCTTCCCGCTTCTTCAAGTGGTTTCTGCCAGCGTTTTTCAGTCTAGCTCGATAGCCATGCCAGTATCACTACGTTGCAACTGCGACTGCTAGGAAGGCTAGACAACCTATTGAGTGAGACTCGGGTTCAGTGGAAACGCAACGCAGATTTTGCTCGGTCCGGCTCGGCTCAGCTTTGGTGTGAAAAGGCCTAATTTGTAGCCGTTCACAGCGTTTATTGAACATCAAAGGTGTGCCGCAAAGCTGGCAAAAAAGGTGTCTGGTGCTCCCATTTCGATTCCGAGCTGAGGGACAATGTGGGATACTTTACTGTAGTTGGCTCGCATAGTCGCAACGCACTGTAGTGTGGGGATATCTTGAGGTTTTTCGATTGGCGAACGTACAATTTTCTGAAACGAGTGTTGAATAAGTGTCATGTGGATGGTCCAGTTCAACGTTAAACAAAACGTACACAAATTTAATAATACCAGTAAGCCCCTGTGACAGATGCTCAATAACGTAACAAAATCTTTATAATTATAGTTATTTTGCACGATTATGCGCATGATTATGCTATTTTGTTACTCACATAAGGCGAAATTTCGGTAGTTGATTAGCGAACTCTTTCAGGTACTAAGGTATGACGGTGCAACGAAAAAATCGAGAGAGTACACTGTAACGAAATAGAATGACAAAACAAATAGGGAGGAAAATCATTAAAAGACGACGCATTGTGACGGCGATGAAGGCTGAGGTGCAAAACAAATTCTACTAATATATTTCGTACACGCTGGCAGCTGTTCAGCGCCTTCGTGAGTAGAACTATTTCCCAAATAGTTGAAACTATAAAACGTATAAACTTAATTTTGTAAATTCGCTCAACTCACGTCAGCAATTCAGATTTTATAGAAACAGTGCAGTTTAATGTTGATGTCTCATAGTATGCGTTATATTGGATACATGGCAATAATACCTTCCGCTCCGTGATGTATGGAAGGAATATTACCCGTTGGTAATAATATTTCTATGGACTCCCAACTCCCTTCGAGGAAAGCTGTGGAGCGGAAATGCAGATATGGCATCGCTGACAGTCGACGCTTTTAATTCAATTTAAATACTTTTCTACCACTTCCTGGCATCATAAACTGACTGCTGCAAACTCCAGTCAACTGTTTATTCATACAAGACAATTTCTTATTGTACTGGTGATTCTTGAAAAATTACATCTTATTATTTGAAAATAAACGGTACCAGATAACTTTCTCTCAGTTGAAACTTTATACCTTCCCAAGAATTTTTTCATTATAATATTAATATAATACTTCTAAATTGTTTGTTATATCTGTATGAAATGAAAATCAATTTTTATTTAGACAATATTTTTACCTTTATTTTGATACATAGTTACAAAATTTTAACAACTAGGCTTACAGCTTTATGATCCTTATAATTGCACACATTTACCGAGATAAAAATCACCATTAGCAAAGTTAGGTAGGCCTATAATCCAGTCAAATAGTACACTAGAAATCGCTAAAATCGCAAACTAACGGCTAGTTCTGATTTTTAATATGTTGTTTAGACCACTACCAGTAGTGTATATCCAAGTTTGCAGCTTCGAAAGACCTGTGCTAACTTCGTAGCAGGCGAAAAAACGCGAAAATTTCGAACTTTTTTCATCTTTTTCGTAAATTATGCTTTTTTCATAAAGCATATTATTTACGTTTTTAAAGTAGATTAAATTTGCTACAATTTGAGACCAGAACCAGCTCTGTAACGCAGAGATGAGAATCAATAATAGAATATGTTTATAAATTATACGAAGAGGTACCGATATTAAACGAATTTGTATCTCTTCTTTAAATTTATATAAACTAGTGGACCCGGCAATGCTTCGCTATTGCTATTGCTTGATTTACCTAACCTAAAATTATATTCAGTTTTTGATCCAAACCAGTTGTTGATCAAAATCAGCTGTTTTAAGCTTTTCATACGAACAACTGTTTTTTGTGCCCCTGATAAAATCAAAAGAAATCTTTCTTCTTCTTCCTTAAGATTGACCTTCCATAAGATTAACATTGAAACTTTGAGGGCCACTGGGGCGTATCCCTGAGGACCGATGTAAATTATAATGGGATTCTGCTCATCTACAGGACACTACCTTTCTAACGGTATGCGCGAATTTCTCCTACGATGCACACAAGCTGAGAAAAAAGGACGAAAAGTTTTGTGCTTGCCTATTAATATATAGATGAATATATCTATACTATTACATAATAAAAGGTACCAGATAATTGCCACATACTTTCTCCCAGTTGAAACTTCATACCTTCCCAAGAGTAGCATAGGAGGTGGTTATTTAGAATTGCAAAAGTAGGAAAATGTTACCATGGAAAATATTAGATGCTTGTAACACACATTAATATTATATTATTATATTATATTATTATTTAAACTATTCGATCAATTTCGAACAAATGTGCACCAAACATGCCAATTAAGCCTGAATAGATGAACGAAAAAAGGTTTTGAAAAACAACCCCCTTTTTGGCCAAAAACCCCCAAAAATCAGTTATTATTATTACCTAAACGAGAATTTTTTGAATGATGAGGTATTTTGCATATGGTAGGGTACATTAAGGGTCTGCTGTAATGGCGATCATTTTGGATTTTTATCCCATAAGAGCAATGTTGAATTTCAAACCATTTATTTCGTTTACTTTTTATCATAAAACTGTTTGCAAGGTCTCATTTTAAGCACAGTCACAATACGCATCCGTCTTGCAATTTACATTTTTTTAAGTGCTTTTCATTTGTTATATAATTGACATTTTGTAAGTACAAAGTTTCAATTTTTTTCCTAACAAAATAAAAAATTAATAATGAAATAATTTGCAAACCGGATCCGAAATTTTATAAAGAATATTCAGTTTTTTTTTTCAACACTCAATTACAAAAGATAGACTTATAAAATGGTTTGAAATGAAGCAATGTCAAAGCGTTCAGCTGCAAGAAATTGCACTGTTTAGATAGGGATACAGTGAGAAGCGGTTGCGTTTCCGGTTGTTTTCTCGTTTACTGGAGCAGACCCTTAAGGGCTACAAATAAGCCAAATTTTATCAAAATCATTATAGCCGTTCTTGAAAAATTTGGATTTTTCACGTTTTTTGGCCATTTTTGATGGATAAAATTCCTTAAAAATCAAAAATTTGAAAAAAATGAAAAAAAACGCCTGGAGATATTCTAGAACTACACCTACATACCAAATTTCATCAAAATCGGGCGGTTGGTATGGTCTCCAGCTCTGTACACATCCTTACAGACACACGGACAGACATCACAAAAAAAAACACTTGTTTGTGTTCAGGGAGCACCAAAACAAATAATTCCACTAAAAATATTTTTGGGTTCAGGGAGCACCAACACAGATAATTCCACTAAACATTTTTTGGGGGTTCAGGGAGCACCAAAACAGATAATTCCACTAAAAATTAAAATTCGAAAATTTGGACGAAAACATTACTTTCTCCATATACTACGTATAGGATGGAGAAAATAAAAGGAAAGAAATATGCAATATCTGATCTGGAGGGAGTTATTTACCACCAGGGGAAAACTTAGAAACCCTGTTCACAAAATCTGTTTGTATGTAGGGGGTAATCTCTGGAACTACTGAACCGATGGAAAAAATAGTTTTACTAATAAAAAACAACACGATCCCCTAATAACATAGGCTATTTTTCATTTTGATAAGAACATTTTTTTTATTTCAATATTTTTAAATTCAGTCGGAAATAATTTTTAGGTTAGGCCTAGACTGATGAACCAACACATATTTCTTGAATGTATTTACATTCATTAACATAGAAACGTCGAATAAAATAATAGATAAAACAATTGTTTGCTCTAATATTCCTATTAACAGCTCATTTCAAACTTTGAAACAATTATTTGTATTTCTAAGTTTTAGGTTACATTTTTATTAAAGTGTATACTTGAGCCTTGCTGGTTCTTTTAACCTTTATTATAACTGCTGTTATAAAATATATGAAATAATTTTATTTGAACATTTAACTTTATTTACCATCTTACCTTTGTGGTTATTTTAAATCCTACACCTTTATTATAAAGAAAACATAACACGATTTTGTGACTAGAAGGATCTTACGAGGTTGGCGTGCGGAGCAAGCAGGGGTTTTTTCTAGTGTTTAATAAAGGGCTTAAAATCGGTCCATTACAATTTTTTTAGGTGGTGTGTTAAGAAGGGGAGGAGATTTTGTAATTATGGTTTCTAAGTGAATAAGTGCCCCGAGATCGGATTTTTGATTTATTTTTCCGCCTTTTAAATAATAGAGGTGGACATTTTTCAAAAAATCGCCCAGTATATATAATTACTTCTCGCCATAAAGTTTTACGCTTTCCGAACGGACAGTAGTTAGAACAAATAAAATGTCTTGCTCGTCCCATTTCGGATCCGAACGAAAGACAAACAACCCTAGAAGGGGGGGGGGGGGGGGGGGGGTCGCACTAAACAGTTTTTAGACTGCTTGTAAAGGGACAGCTAAAGTTTCAACTTGTGGAGTTATGAGATGAAAAACTTTTGATTCCCCCTCATAGGATAATTGTTTTCATGGGGTAAAGTTTATGAATGATTTACGGCGGCAGTCTAGCCACAGAAAGGGATAATATTTAATGTCCCTCGCGAGCCAGATATTCTTTTTTCATTAACGGGCGTGTTTTAGAGTCTCGCAGTGTCGGTTAGAATTATCGGAACTATTGTACGAAGTTATTTGGCTTGACGTAGTGCTGACATTCTATTTCTGGAATTAATTTCACGGTAATAATGATTCGATCACACGGTAGAACCGCTGACGGGAGTTTCCAAAATTAAGTTTCTATGTTTTAGGGTTTCAACCATTAGTCTACTCAAGACGGCGCTGAATAGATGCCCACGTGTACGAAATGAATTAGTGGAATTTGTTTGCCCCCCAGCCTCCAGCCCTCAAGCGCTTCTTTGTTCCGCCTGCTTTGCGAGTTCTCACCTCGTCCTCGCGTCCTCGGATTATAGACTGTTTCGCTTCGCTCGCACGGACAAACTGAATCGCAGAATTTTAACCGGGTACTTTTATGATATTTTACGTTTTGACCGAATTTAGGGGACCAGACGAACTATATAAAGTCGTGTAAAAAAACAAAATGTGCAGAATAATCTCCTCTATTTATTTTTTTAGATAAAATCCGCAAAAGTTTCATTCTAGTACGCAAAATCTAAAAAAATAGAGCTTCTTGTCCAAAGAAAACTTGCTTCCGATTGCTGGATTTTTTTGCTAACGAACTGGTAAGAGCGACTTAGAAAAACAACGTATCAAACATGGACAAAATCAGACTTAAAGTGCGGCCTTAACACCCAAAACGTGTTCTGGGGACTATGATAGGTGCTCATTGACTACTCCCGACCCTACGTTTTACCATAAGAGTCACTGCAATAGCTCATCTTTCCTACAGTAATTCGCTAATGAAGCCGTAAGTTCAGCTAGAGCACAGGTCTTCAAACATTTTAGACTAAGTCAAAATAGCCCAATCAATAGAGATTCTTTCATGTTATTAATTTCAACAGCAAGCGACATCTACAGTGACTTTAAGGCTAGCACATAGGTATGTAAAATACAAAAACTATCAGGTAATGAACTTTTGGGCATTTTTTATAAACAAAAATAACAATAAATTAGGTATTTTTGTTTTTTTTTTCGGTGATATTATAAAATGTTATGAATGGATCACGATTTCCAATAGGACATTTATAGAGAATTAAAAACCTAGAAAATAATTTTTTATAGACCCTAATTGGACTATTTTCCACCGAGAAACGTAAGAAAACGCTTAAAAATTACTATTTTTCAAAAATTCATATCTTTGTCAATTTACAATATTAAAGGCAGATCTTTCGGAAAATGATTCTTTATTATGTTTACTTCAAACTGGCGGAAGATGAAATTTGTCGCATTAATAGTTTTCCCCAGAGAGAGGCAGTGGTATTGGGGGAACCAGCAGCAGCGACCAAGGAGTACGCTGACCAGCAGCATAGTACAGCCTGATACCGTTCTCTTCTCGTCCCCAGTTGGTTTTCTTACTACCACTGTCTCTCTTGCTGTCGGTCGCAAATTTACGCGTTTTGCGCTATGTTCGGAAGCATTTTTATTATACTTAATCAACCTTATTCAAAAATCGAAGATATACGAACTGTAGGTTTTAATGTGTACTTTCAGAATCCGTTTCAAAATTTAAATCGGGCCACTCAGGTTAATAGGGCGCATTTTGCAAGATAATGGCCTAAATTGTTTACACTGCAACTGTGCAAAAACTATGCGACAAACTTCATCTTCCGCTTGTTTGATGTACACATAATAAACAATAATTTTCCGAAAGATCAGCTTTTAATATTGTAAATTGAAAAAGATATGAATTTTTGAAAAACGGTAATATTTAAGCGTTTTTCCTACCTTTCTCGGTGGAAAATGGTACAATTAGGGTCTATAAAAAATCCTTTTATAGGTTTTTAAATTCTCAACAAATGTCCCATTGGAAGTATCGTGATCCATAAATAACATTTTATAATATCAACGAAAACCCCAAAAAAATACCTATACTTATTGTTATTTTTGTTTTTAAAATGCCCAAAAGCTCATTGCCTAATAGTTTTTGTATTTTACATGCCTATGTGCTATCCTTAAAGTCACTGTGGATGTCACTTGCTGTTAAATTTAATAACAAAATTAGCCTTTTACTTTGCTCTATTGACTGATGTACAAGGCTAATTAGGCTAGTTAGCTCATCATAGCAACAATACCGCCTAAATAACATTTCATTAACTTAATAGGATTGACAAAGCTAATTACTTTGAAGAACATATAATTAAATATATTGATATTTTGATGGGGGTATGACAACCTGGCCAAAAACTGTAATCTGATTGGTAGAGAATATTCCGCAAGACTAAAAAATCTGGTTGCTGTTTATTAATGTATTGCGCAGTTACAAAAACAAATGTCTTTCAAATATAAATTTCAATTGCAAATATTATTTGTAAAAGAAGCAAATCTCTGCCACCTGTATCATAACAGCTGACTGTTCATTTCAACGTCAAGTTTTACATTTTATCTTGAATATGACGTAGGATGTTACAAATATTGCCTCTGAAACCCACCGCGCTCACATTTAATTAAACTTTCTGGAAGTAACGTTGTCAGCCTATATTTCTTTAAAACTTGATATCTGCATTTCCACTTGGTAGGGTTTCCCGTTTATCAAAGCAGGCCTTCTTTACTGCCTTGCGAAAGTTTAGAGATAATCCACAGTTATTTACGTTTTAATAACTTGAAACAAAATGTATTTATTATAAGAAATAATTCGACCACGCAGCTGATCCGCTGACGTGAGTTGAGCAAATTTCCAAAATTAAGTTTATAGGCCTATTTTTTACTGTTTCAACCAACAATTTGGGAAGTAGGTCTATTCACGACGGTGCTGAATAGATGCAATATGGTTCGCACGCCACCCCCCGTATTGGGAGTATCTTCAATACAATGCATTGCGTGCTTCGCGCGCCAACCCCCGTATTAAGAGTATATACAATACACAACGCATTGCGTGCATCGCACGCCAACCCCACAGTGAAATCAACCACATGGCTTTGAAACGGGTACTTTTATGGTATTTTACGTTTTGATCGGTTTTGGGGGAACCAAGCGAGTTAAAAGGTCGCGTAAAAAAACAAAATGTACA
>JAGFPH010004623.1:60232-73692 GCA_018207615.1 Philaenus spumarius | reverse complement strand
GGGGAACCAAGCGAGTTAAAAGGTCGCGTAAAAAAACAAAATGTACAGAATAACATCCTACATTTATAATTGTAGAAAACATTCTAAAAACAGTTCATTCTCGTAGGAAAATTCTCAAAAAATAGTTACTTCCGGTCAAAAAACGTGCTTCCGGTATTTTTATTTTTTTGGCTATTTTTTTGGCTAAGCGACGTATACAACCAACATATGTGTACCAAATTTGAACCAAATCGGACTTAAAATGCGGCCGCTAGAGTGCGAACACATGTATACATATATATATATATTTGATTTTTAATGACATCCCAAAACGTGTTCTGGGGACCATGATCGGTGCTCATTTGCTACTCCCGATCTTGGGTCTTACCATAAGGGCCACTGCAATAGCTCATTTTTCCTATGGAAATTCGCTAATAAATACCAACAAACCTTTCCATCAAGGCTTCGAAGTTATTTCTATAAGCCAATTGTAAACTCGTCAAAATTAGTTTTTTTATACCAGAAAAGCACTTGTGAATAATACCAGCCCGAACATAACCTCTGAGGTATATTTAACTCATTTTTGAGTATAATTATCCAAGTTAGAAATATGATTATAAAGTACTTACACCGTGTGTGACTTCTAATTTTAATTTTATTACGCGTTTTGAGTCGTATGTCCCATCATCAGATCTTCACTCATTTGAGGTCGTCAAACGTTAAGGGTCTGCTGTAGTGGCAGCCATCTTGGATTTGTGTCCCATAAGAGCAATGTTAAATTTCAAACCATTTATTTCGTTTATTTTTTATCATAAAATTGTTTGCAAGGTCTCATTTTAAGCACAGTCACAATACGCACCCGTCTTGCAATTTACATTTTTTCAAAATGCTTTTGATTTTGACATTTTGTAAGTACAAAGTTAGAATTTTTTTCCTAACACAATAAAAAATTAATAACGAAAAATAATTTGCAAGAAGGATCCGAAATTTTATAAAGAATATTCAGTTTTTTTTTTTCAACACTCAATTACAAAAGATAGACTTATAAAATGGTATGAAATGAGGCAATGTCAGCGCAAGAAATTGCACTGTTTAGATAGGGATATAGTGAGAGGCGTTTGCGTTCCGGTGGATTTCTCATTTACTGGAGCAGACCCTTAAAATAATAATAACACTAAAAACGCAAACATTCAGCAGCCGCGGACCTCGAAGTTCGAAGAAATACTGCGGAACGGATGTTAACCCCGCTTATTTACTTCGTTATCTTGGATTCTCATGATGATTAAATACATCATTTAAAAATAACAAACTTTACTCTGCACCTAACTATGCATGCACGTATAATCATTATTAGCGAATTTCCACAGGAAAAATTAGCTATTGCCGTGACCCTTATGGTGAGACCTAAGGTCGGGAGTAGCAAATGAGCACCGATCATGGTGTCCTGAACACGTTTTGGGGTGCCATTAAAAATCATATATGTACATATGTGTTCGCACTCTAGCGGCCACATTTTAAGTCCGATTTGGTCCAAATTTGGTACACATGTTGGTTGTCTACGTCGCTTGGACGAGTTCGTTACCCAAAAAAAAAAAATCAACAACCGGAAGCACATTTTTCGACTGGAAGTAACTATTTTTTTGAGAATTCTCCTACGAGAATGAATATTTTTAGAGTTTTTTCTACAAGTATAAACGTAGAATGTTATTCTGCACATTTTGTTTTTTTACGCGACCCTATAGCTCGCTTGGTTCCCCCAAAATCGATCAAAACGTAAAATACCATAAATGTATCCGGTTCAAATCCTTGTGGTTGATCCCACCATGGAGTTTGCGTGCGAAGAACGCAATGCATTGTGTATTGAAGGTACTTGTAATACGGGGGTTGGCGTGCGAAGCACGCAATGCAGTGTGTATTGAAAATACTTCCAATATTCGGAATGGCTTGCTAAGCATTATGCAGCTTTCAGCACCGTCGTGAATAGATCTATTTACCAAATTGTTGGTTGAAACCCTAAAAAATAGGCCTATAAACTTAATTTTTGAAATTTGCTCAACTCACGTCAGGGGTTCAGCTGCGTGGTCGAATTATTTAGATTTTAATTGCTTTTTATTTTCATATTGATATATAAAATGATTTATAAGTTAATAATATTATAATGAAGAAATTAATAATCGAATTTTTTTATATATGTTGCACGAAGATGTACTAATGTTTCCAAAGCTAAACGAATGGGTATTTCTTCTTTAAATTTGTATAAATGAATATTGATGATAGAAGGTTTCATTTATATTCATCGTATAATATCAAAGCAAAACTTATAACATATTATAGCCTATATTATTTCTATAACTGATTTTTAAACAAATCGACTTCACAATAAATAATATTATTGATTGAAGTTGCAAACATTACCACAAAGTATAAAATATTCCAAATATGCTATGTTTTGTTTAAGTATTGCAGACGATGGGTGAAATCAGCTGTTATACTAGCTGACCCATACGGCGTTGCCCGTGGTGGTTGGTATTTTCAGTCTTTTTAACGTAATTGTATTCGTTTTAAGTGTTCAGTCAGTGAGTAGTATTTGGCTTTTATATAGATCTTAAATAATAAAAGCACTATTGTCATAATAATAAAAGATCTGAAATTATGATTTTAGGAACTTTGATCCCCCCTAACCCCACCTAAAATTCCAAATTTTTCATACCCATTCTTAGTGAGCACCTATGGCCCTAGAGGAAGCTACATACCAAATTTCATTCCAATCCGTTCGGTAGTTTTGAAGAAATCGTGATTTAACAACCTTGATCCCCCAAACCCCCTCCTAAAATTTCGAATTTTTTCAAACCCTTTCTTAGTTAGCACCTATGGCCCTAGAGGAAGCTACATACCGAATTTCATTACAATCCGTTCGGTAGTTTTTGAGAAATCGTGATGAGTGAGTCAGTGAGTGAGTGGTATTTCGCTTATATATATATAAAGTTTACTCACGTACGTACGTTCACTCGCTTTCATAGTAGTTAATAACTTTATTTAAAAATTTTGAGTAAACAATAGCTCTTCTGTTTCTAGCCTTAGAGGTTTAGACACAACCCGTCACAGTTCGTCTTTATACGAAGAAAGTGAAATTACAAACGCGAGACCGTCCCGTCCCGACCGTTGATAGTAAAAGTTTGTGTTTGTAACGTTTGTTATTCCGTTCATAACCGAGAGAGAAGAGAAAGTAAGAGTAAACAAAACAATAAATCTAAACCCTGTAATACGGTACCGTATAGGGAAACCAATTCCGAATCATTTCTTCGACTAACGGCCCAACTTTGTGCGCAGTTCGTTTTTATCCGTCTTTATGGTAATTTGTTTTTACGTGGACTTATTCTGTATACTTTAAACATACAGAACGATGCCAGAGGATATATGGTTAAAGTTTCATTTCCAAAGTCCCATGATAATGTTTGAACGGCTTGTTTACGTATCTCAGCCCCAGTACTGCTGTGCACTTTTCTTGCCGGTCTCTGTTGACGCTTTCGACTTCTCTCCATTGTAAAATTTGTTTATCGTAAATTTAAGTTGGTCATTCGAATTTTCCGGGAAAGTTTTCAAATTCGGGAAAAACTGAACATCGTTTTTTTAACGAACTCAAGACCATAACTCACGAAACAGCTGTTCTAATAAAATGCTTAGTAACACATGTTTGTTTACAGTTTACATAATAATAATAATAATATAATAATAATAATATTTTATTTTCCTCCAATTATTTACATTTATATGTACAATACAATGGTTGGGAAATAACTAACCATCACTTATAGTATTAGATGGTTAGTGTGAAAAAAAAATACTAAACTATAAACAAAATAAAAATAATAAAATACTGAAATAAATACAAAATAACTAGTCTACCTTTATACTTAACTCTTAACATAGTGCGGCTACTCCTGCGGTGGTGTATCTAACAGGCCTCCCTTCACAAAATTAAATCAAAAATCTATATCCAAACTCGCACAACTGCTTGCACACATACTCACATACCACACATATAATTCCATAACTACCATACACATAAATCGACAGAAACACATGTATCCCAACTTAACCAATTCATTAAACACTTACAAATAAACATTAAACATTAATTATTAAACTACACTCTTAAACAGTTCATCGCAGGACTTCGAAACCCCAAAGCCAACCTCTCACTCGCGACATGTACTTAACCATCCTTGGTTCTTTTTTTACTTGTATAGGCAATTCATTAAATATTTTGGGACCAATATATAAAAAAAGACCTCTTAAAGCAAGTTCGGTTCACTTTTGGTCTTTTCATGTGCATCTGGGCAGTACTTCTTGTTTTATAATAAATTTGAACATTGGAAGTATTTCCACTCCTGCTATAAAAAATCTTTAGGACCTTATATATAAATAAATGTTTCAGAGGCAATATATTTAGTTGTTTAAATAGAGGAAAGGCATGATGGAATTTACTCTTGAAAAGAAGAAATCTGATAAAATGTTTTTGAGTAACAATTAGAGGCGTAGTCGCGGCCATACAGGCCCCTCCCCAACACTCTATTCCGTATTGAAGTCTGGAATGTATGAAAGCATGATATAACATTCTCAAAACTTTTAAGTTACAGATGTTTCTCAGGTAAGAGAATTTCCTTACATATGAACGTAATTTTGAGTTTAACTGTCGAATGTGTTTCTTCCATGTAATCTTGCTATCAAGAAAAATGCCTAAAAACTTTATATCCTCTGTTTGCTGGACGGACGGACACACACAAAAATCAGGACCAAGACAGACACATATTATTGTGATAAATCAAAGTCTCCCCAAATTGAAACCCCCTCAAATCAAAAACTACGAATTTTGTTTTTTCCACATTAACGATTCGTTAACATTCATTACCGTTGCAACTTTAAATAGCATTTATAATTTTCAGGGGAAATTTTCAAATTTTTCTTTTCATAAAAACTAAATTCGAACTATTACGAACATTTTAAAACGAAAAATAGCCAAATCAGTTCAGCCGTCCTCAATTGATTACCAACGTTTCATTTTTATTATATAGATTTCTATACTGCATTTCCTCTGTGTACGTATCATATCTTTTGCAGTGCACAGAAATCAGATAATCCATTTGAATCAACTGATGTTGTACCTGTTATTTTATTTTAATGGTTGCTATTGTAATGAATGTAAATACATTCAAATAACATTTGCCGTGTTAATTCATCAGCTTAGGCATAACCTAAAATTATTTTGTGTTTTTAATTTTATTTGTGTATTTTTCCTATATTTTAATGGATGGGTATTCTGCTATTCGGGACGGACACAAATCCAACAAATCGATGATTATAAAAATTGGTTCAGCTGTTCTTGAGTTTTAACCCGATTTTGTTATATATACTAGCTGACCCGTACGGCGTTGACCGTGGTGGTTGGTATTTTCAGTCTTTTTAACGTAATTGTATTCTTTTTAAGTGATCAGTCAGTGAGTGGTATTTGGCTTTTATATATATAGATCTTAAATAATAAAAGCACTATGGTCATAATAATAAAAGATCTAAAATTATGATTTTAGTAACTTTGATCCCCCTCCTAAAATTTCGAAATTTTTCATACGCTTTCTTAGTGAGCACCTATGGCCCTAGTGGAAGCTAAATACCAAATTTCATTCCAATCCGTTCGGTAGTTTTGAAGAAATAGTCATTTAATAACTTTGATCCCCCCAAACCCCCCCTAAAATGTCGAATTTTTTAAACCCTTTCTTAGCGAGCGCCTATGGCCTTAGAGGAAGCTACATACCAAATTTCATTCCAATATGTTCGGTAATTTTGGAGAAATCGTGATTTAGTAATTTTTACCCCCCAAACCCCCCTAAAATTTCCAATTTTTTAAAACCCTTTTTTAGTGAATACTTATGGCTTTAGAGGAAGCTACATACCAAATTTCATTCCAATCCGTCCGGTAGTTTTGAAGAAATCGTTTTTTAATCACTTTAATCCCCCTAAAATTTCGAATTTTTTCAAACCCTTTCTTAGTGAGCACCTATGGCCCTAGAGGAAGCTACATAACAAATTTCATTTCAATCCGTTCTGTAGTATTTGAGAAATCGCGATGAGTGAGTCAGTGAGTGAGTGAGTGGTATTTCGCTTTTATATATACAGATATGTATATAGATTACGGCAGGAAGATATTCTTGAAGGAAATTTAACGTTCTACAACTTCCTTCTTTACAACGTTTTTGTAGGACGAAAGGCTAAAAAGTTAGCCAAATAAGGCAAAACACGCGACAACAAATTTCTTTTCCAAAAATAAGCTAATTAAGAGATTTATCTCGGAAACTATGTGAGATAGCGAAAAAATTTTTAAATTCAATCTTGTAGCACATTTTGTGATCTTGAATTTTGTGTAGAATGATCTCATCGCTAAGACGCGTGAAAGGGGACCTTCTTCGTGCTCCCCTGCACCACGCTCACCTGCTAGGAGTAGGTACCTCCTAACTAGTCCAAACAATTTCCCAAAGTCAAAAATGATGTCCTTCCATTTTCCTCTATAAATTTTCGTTTACTGGACCGCTGTCTTGAAACACTGTGCACACGTAAAAGTTGTGGTGTTTGCACTTCAGATCCGAAGGTCACATCCAAAGTTACGAAGGCGTTCAGCATATACCCGCGCACTACGTTACATTCAAAACTTGTTTTCCCTTTTTTGATTTGTTTCCAATCAGTCTGTTTCTCGTGATTTGACTTTTGTAAACAAAACAGTAAATCTAATCGCGCCCCATTGGACCCGCATCACCGCAATGAGCCGAAACTCGGGAATGGATGATGAGTAGCAAAGTTTTATAGCCTTGATCGACCATCCATAGAACTCTGTTTATAGGTCTTCAATACATCATGTAAAGTTACACAAAGCCGACTGCCTCCTTGATGTTTGCCATTGGGGAGAGGGGGGGATACCCTCATCTTCGATGACAAAGTTAAGTCAGAAAGCTTTCGGTCTGCAAATTCACATCAATAGAAGTAAAAAATTGTGGCAAGCGAGAAGAGACATCTAAAATATTTGCAAATTTATTATGCTAACGCGTAAACGTATTCCTATCAATAGTATCACTAGAAACCCATTGGTTCAATTTACATGCAATTTCTTAAATATAAAACCAAATTAACATTGCACCAGTGTTGGTTCACAGCTAAAATTAGTGTGGTTGCTGCAATACAAAATGTTTGGGCTTTGTTTTAAAATTGTGCAAAAGGAAACACGCAAGTATGAAAATAAAATTTATTCAGAAACTTAATAAAACCCTAAAAGAACAAAATCAAACATTTTTTACTTTCTTGAACCTAAATTGTTACCGTAACAATATCAAAAATCCCCGACACAAAAAAAAACAGTAAACTAGAACTAAAGTTCTTCAAACGGTTAAACAGATTTTCTTGAATCATAGATAGGAACACTCTCGATCAAGTCACCTTTTAAACAAACAAAAACCCTTCCACTGTTTGGATACAGCTATAGAGTGAAGCACTGTAATAGCCTTTCTCTTTTGCTGGAGCAGACCCTTACATTTTTTAACATAACACAAATCTCTATTAGCTGTTCTATATATCCCTAATTTGTAATGGTAACTACATTGATTGCCCCTATTTGCCAAGTTGTATTCCTGTGTAACAGATCTGTCTTCAAATTGCCTATACTGCCCCCGTTCCGCATTTGTACAATGTTTCTTATTTTATGTAGGAGTGTCAATGATGTTCGGGACACTAACAATCCCAAGTACAGTACGAATTTTTAATATCCGGGTCGTTATAGGGCAGAAAGAAGACGGCTCGAATGAGGCTGTAGGTAAAGTATGTGTTTCCGTGTTTCATAGAATTGTAGCAACTTGTGAGATACAGGGTGTCCCTAAAAACCTCCCAATAAATAGAAAATTGAAGTTGGTGCAGTTACTTTTGTTGCTATTTTGATACAATTTTAGCGTTTGATACGTTTTGAGCATTATTGAAGCGTATTATCAGTCGCCATTTTGAAATGGTTAAGAGCCACATTTGAATTTTGAATCAATTTCAGAGCAATGGATTTTATCTTATTTATTAAAACTATTAAAAAAATTTTTAAACCGTGGTTTTAGGCTAATTTCGGTTGTTGTAGACAATTACCAAGAAATTACGTTTTTAGTTTTTTGCCGATAACTCGGTTATCCTTTGACCTACAAAAAAGACAAAAAACGAATTTTGTCTGTCGTTAAAAAATAAAAGTATATTCTATTTTGTAAATTTTTTGTAAAGTTAACGGTCTTCAAGATATTCCACCTTAAGAATTTGTAACGGCCGCCATTTTGAAAATTATGAAAATAAACTCTTTGTGTTTGGTACACTTGTAAATCTTGACGTGCAAAATACTTATTCCAAATTTGAATTCGATATCTCGTCTATTTCTGGAGTTACAGTGAGTTTTTGTAAGAAATCAAAATGGCGGATTGCGAGAAACTGAGCCGAATTCGAAAAAATGTTACCGAATTTGATCAATGAATACAATCCGATCCTGTATATAGCCCGATAAGGTTTTTACAAACACCATTTAAAAGAAGAAGTCCTGGATTTCTGAATCACAATTATTCAGCTAAAACTATGAGCTGGAAACTAAAATGTTTCAGGGTACCTTCTTACCACTATGTAGAGGTGCACTAAGAAAGAATTTTTCAAAGTATTGAATCCATATTTATTGTTTCAGGGGTGGTTAATCAATTTTCACCCCTTAGCAGCACGGTAAAAAATGCAGATCTTTACTTTTCTATGTATATTGTAAGAAATGAATGTACAAAATTCCATCTCTCTAGCTTTAATTAATCTTAAAGTACCAGGAGACCGAGCTAAAGCTCGATTATAAGCAGGGCTATGATTTCAATAATAAATATTGGATTATTGAGTTTTGAGGTTAGGCCTATAACATTAAACAACTAAATAAAGGATATGTTTATTTAGCAGAAGTATTCGTTGCCATGGTAACTATAAATAGATACAACATTAGGCTTACCTCTAATAAAATACAGTTTAAAAGAAAACTGATGATTATTGTAATAACATTGAAAACATTTGCATCAGCTGTGCTTTGTATTGTTTAAAATGGACAAATTTCACTTTTTAATTTAATAAAAAGACGTAGAAAACGAATTTTCCCAGACTGGTGACCATTTCCAATCGATTTCTCGTGGCCAAAAGCCCCATATAAAATCAAAAAATCAAAAATCCTTAGACGGAGATTCCAGATCCATTTAGCAGACAGACAATTATCTCTCGCTTTAGAAGATAAGATTGTAACAATTCATATTTATTTTACGTGTAGTTTCGACACTTAAATCAATAAACGGTACCAGAAACTGGCACATACTTTCTCACAAACATATTTAATTTATTGACACGTTCACTGCTAAGGACGCACATGTGAGCTTGACACTGAAGACTATGAGAAGCTGCCGACGGACAGTGCATTGCACGCTAACCCCCGTATTGGAAGAATTTCCAATACATAGTGCATGCGTGCTTCGCATGCCAACCCCCGTATGAAACCACAACCGTGACTTCGTAATTGTATTAAAGTAGGAGAGGGGATAGTACATTAAAGTAGGAGAGTAATTAATGAATATTATTATTATTAGCTAAAGACAAAATTTATTGACAAAATTTCCACCCAAACATGTCAATTAGGCCTGTACAGATGCACTAAAAAATGTTTTGAAAAATTTTGAAAAACAACCCCCTTTTTGGACAAAAAAAACCCCAAAAATCAGTTTTTATCATTATTATTAGCTAAACGAGAATTTCTTGAAAGATGCGGTTTTTTGCATACGGTAGGATACATTAACGGCTACAAAGCCAAATTTTATCAACATCGTGAGGCCGTTTTTTTTTATAAAAAAATAACAATTGAATTTTTTAGGGTTTTGGCCAAAAAGGGGGTAGTTTTTCAAAAAAATTCAAAACTTTTTTTCGTGCATCTATACAGGCCTAATTGACATGTTTGGTGCAAATTTGTTCGAAATATAAGAATAGTTTTCTCTCCAGCTTTGTATACATACAGACTTACAGACAGAAATTTTGTAAAAACCATTTATTTTTGGACTCAGGGAGCCCCAAAATGGATATTTCCACAAAAATTTCAACATCGATTTTTTTGCGATCACTATACTTTCTCTATACTACAGTATAATGAGAAAGTAAAATGGATTCTAGCCTACGTCACATTCCAGGGCATGCATCAGTGTGGAGCATGTTATACAAATCGGGTACTAATTGAGTGATTGACTGTCAAACATACAAACTTTCACGTTTACAATATTAGTACGATGGAGGTGTAGATTTACAGACGACACCTTAACGTTCGCTTTGGTTCTCTGCGTTGAGAAGTTATTTATTAAAATAGCCAATGAACATCGATTGGTTGATGTACATAATGAATTTGTAAAACTACTAAGCAAAGCTGACACGACTCGGAGAGTGGGGGGGGGGACTGCCTTGAGAGCTAAAACTGTAGACAAGTTTTACGACCGTGTGTTGAAGCGATGACAGGTGAGACCGACTTCAAAGCATGGTCTGATGACAGTCCGACAGCCGACATGATCGACTGAGTCTACAGCTACCGGCTAATTTCCTTTCCTTTGTAATTCTCTAGATTTATTACATCTTTTCGCAAACATTGAATGGAAAATAAATAATTCTGTGCATCGTTTTCGATCAACACAATCGTCAGTTGTTATACGTTTTACAATTTTTGTGTAATACAATTTACCACCAATAGCGAGAGTATGGAGATGTCAATTTTTCTTCATCTTCATTTTATTTTTTCATCTTCCTTTCACGACTTAAACATAATAATTTATTCTTTTATGAGATCTATTTCAAAGCTGAGGAAGAAATACAGCCATAAGGATAGCCTTCCAGATGATTTCATAGTAAAAATCAAGAGTTTTATTCATGTAGTTGGATTTTAAGATCCTAAACGTGTATTAGGGGGGCTTGGAACTCTTTAATGATGCAGTTTTAACATTTAATTATGGCCAAAGCAGCAAGTTAGCTAATATAAAAGAAACCAGGCCTTGGTTTGAGCGAAAAGTCAGTCAACGTAATGCGAGAATTGGACACGGTTCGAATCAAAAACGCGGAAAAAGCGGCGAAATATTTGACTAAAGAAGCAAGACAAGAAGGAGGAAGAGGAAGCTGATGGAGGATGAACATTAAGAAAATGCTGAAGAATCGCAATATGGACCTGGACTCTTTTAAGAGTAGGCCTAGTTATATCATATACTCTGTATTAAAGTGCGATTTGCCGAAAGTTTATTATTTTCTGTACAAAGTTACACTTAACTCAACAACCACTAATATTGCAGGTGTAAAATTTGTACACATAATCTGTACGTACTGAGTAATATTTTCACCCATTTGTATGCTTATAATTTACTAGGGGAAACCCCATTGGAACCTTCTATATAGGTGTAATACTAATGGAATTCTCTGCGTGCTCCGCACGCTAACCCCGTTGAAACCTTCTATACACACAATAATGTTATGTTTTCTTTATAACAAAGGTGTAGGATTAATAATAATCCAAAAGCTAAGATGGTAAATAATGTTAAACGTTCAAATCTAATGATTTCGTATATTTTTTAACAGCAGTTATAATAAAGATTAAAAGAACCAGCAAGGCTCAGGTCTACACTTTAGTAAAAACCTAACCTAAAAGTTAGAAATACAATCAATTGCTTCAAAATTTGAAATTAGCTGTTAATGGTATTGGAGCAAACAGCTGTTTTATCTGTTATTTTATTCAATTGGTTGCTATGGTAATAAAGGCAAATGCATGTGTTGGTTCATCAGTCTAGGCCTAACCTAAGGTTTTTTCCAACTAAATTTACAAATATCGAAATAAAAAATGATTTTATCAAAATTAATGATAGCACCTATGTTACTCAGAGATAGTATTATCACATATATTATTTCTCAAGGCCATTTTTTTGTCGGTACTTCCTTAATACATCATCAAATTACATGAATGAGGCATCATTTTAAAGCTTTCCTTAACCGTTACACCGGAAAAATATACAAAATACAATTATACTAAAAAATACAAAAAAAAGAAATAAAAAATCCGAAAGTAACAGTGATGTAAGATCAAGTAAGTTGTAGTGATATTTTCCTGGCGTTGGCAACACTGATGATAACAATACCCAGCTGGAGAGTAAGTAAGTTAGAATGCGAGAAGCTTTTTATTAGTAAAACTATTTCTCCAGTCGGTTCAGTAGTTCCAGAGATTATCCCCCTACATACAAACAAACAAATTTTACCTCTTTATAATATCAGTATAGAAAAGATTTGCTTGTAAAAAATAAAAACTTTTTTTAAACCAATATTTTTGTATTTTGTTTTGAAAATAAGCGAAATAGAAAAAATCACGAACCAAAAATAGAATTGATTCAGATTAACAACAAAAACATGCTAATAACACCCTAGAAATTTCAAACTTATAGCCCTAATAGTATATGAGAAAAGTGTAACATAACTTGCTTAATTTAACATTGCCGGTATAGACCTTTCCCGCTGCCCTTAACTAAATTTGAAGTTTTTTTAAAAATATACTATATTTTAAATGTCTGCCATGAACGGGTTTAATCACCAAGTATCGCGAACAAACTGTTTCGATTATGTTTAAGCGTGGGTTTTTCAAATAGTTTGAGACATTTTCTCTGAAGTAGGTTCACAACATGAGGTGTATAACCCCTATACTGTACACCCCGCGAATCCGTTCTGTCAATTAATCAACGGATTTACAATGTCTTGATAGACGCGCCAAGTTCTAGACGATTTATTTGCCAACTTCACATGAAATGCAAGATAAATTGTTACCGACTTTGCTGTGAAGCTCGTGCATCGTTGATGATGGCGACTTTGTCGCTGAAACGCGTTTAAGGAAATATATTCGTTTGGAGATTCAGTGTTCAAATTTTGTGTTTAAAATTTTTATTCTATCAAATAATCTATATCTGTATATATAAAAGCCAAAACCCACTGACTCACTGACTCACTGACTCATTGACTCACTGACTCACTGACTCACTCAACACGATTTCTCAAAAACTACCGAACGGATTGGAATGAAATTTGGTATGTAGCTTCCTCTAGGGCCATAGGTGCTCAATAAGAAAGGGTTTGAAAAAATTCGAAATTTTAGGAGGGGTTTGGGGGGCATCAAAGTTATTAAAAAATTACTTCTTCAAAACTACCGATCGGATTGGAATGAAATTTGGTATGTAGCTTCCTCTACTCTAGGGCCATAGGTGCTCACTAAGAAAGGGTTTGAAAAAATTTGAAATTTTAGGGGGGTTTGGGGGGATCGAAGTTGTTAAAAAACGATTTCTTCAAAACTACCGAATGAATTGGAATGAAATTTGGTATGTAGCTTCCTCTAGGGCCATAAG
>JAGFPH010004623.1:47327-60132 GCA_018207615.1 Philaenus spumarius | reverse complement strand
TTTTATTATTTAAGAGATATATATATAAAAGCCAAATACCACTCACTGACTGAACACTTAAAAAGAATACAATTACGTTAAAAAGACTGAAAATACCAACCACCATGGGCAACGCCGTACGGGTCAGCTAGTAATATATAAAAGCGAAATACCACTCACTCACTCACTGACTCACTCATCACGATTTCTCAAATACTACCGAACGGATTGGAATGAAATTTGGTATGTAGCTTCCTCTAGGGCCATAGGTGCTTACTGAGAAAAGGTTTGAAAAAATTAGAAATTTTAGGGGGGTTTGAGGGGATCAAAGTTATTATTAATCATGATTTCTTCAAAACTAAAGAACGGATTAGAATGAAATTTGGTATGTAGCTTCCTCTAGGGCCATAAGTGTTCACTAAAAAAGGGTTTTAAAAAATTGGAAATTTTAGGGGTGTTTGGTGGGATCAAAATTACTAAATTACGATTTCTCCAAAATTACCGAACAGATTGTAATGAAATTTGGTATGTAGCTTCCTCTAGGGCCATAGGCGCTCGCTAAGAAAGGGTTTCAAAAAATTCGAAATTTTAGGGGGGTTTGGGGGGATCAAAGTTATTAAATCACGATTTCTTTGAACTACCGAACGGATTGGAATGAAATTTGGTATGTAGCTTCCTCTAGGTCTAGGCGCTCGGTAAGAAAGCGTTTCAAAAAATTCGAAATTTTAGGGGAGTTTGGGGGGATCAAAGTTATTAAATCACGATTTCTTCAAAACTACCGAACGGATTGGAATGAAATTTGGTATGTAGCTTCCTCTAGGGCCATAGGTGCTCACTAAGAAAGGGTATGAAAAACTTCGAAATTTTAGGAGGGGTTTGGGGGGATCAAAGTTACTAAAATAATAATTTCAGACCTTTTATTATTATGACAATAGTGCTTTTATTATTTAAGATCTATATATATAAAAGCCAAATACCACTCACTTACAGAACACTTAAAAAGAATACAATTACGTTAAAAAGACTGAAAATACCAACCACCACGGGCAACGCCGTACGGGTCAGCTAGTCTATATATATGTAAGAGAAGTTTTGACTGACTGATTGATTCATAATCAACGTGCATCTAAAACTATGATAGCTAGAGCCATAACACTTTCCGGGTACCTTCATACCACTATGTAGAAGTGCACTAAGAAAGCATTTTACAAAATATTGATTTAAGTGTTGACAAAATAATATGTAGTTTCACACCCAGCCCTATAACAGATAAAACAGCTGATTTGAATCAAAAGCTTAGCAACACAAGTCTAGGTTTAGCCCGTACTGAACCAACACATGTTGTATGCAATTATATTCATTAGCTCAGCTACAATCTTATAATCAGTTATTATTAGCGAATTTCCATAAACAAAATGAACTATTGCAGTGGCCCTTATGGTAAGACCCAAGGTCAGGAGTAGCAAATGAGCACCGATCATGGTCCCCAGAACACGTTTTGGGGTGTCATTAAAAATCATATATACGTACGTAAATATATAAGTGTTCGCACTCTAGAGGCCGCATTTCAAGTCCGATTTGGTTCAAATTTGGTACACATGTTGGTTGTTTTTGTCGCTCTTACGAGTTCGTTAACAAAAAAAATCCAACAACCGGAAATACGTTTTTTGACCTTAAGTGATAATTTTTTGAGATTTTTCGTACGAGAATGAATTTTTTTTAGTTTTTCTACAAATATAAATGTAGGATATTATTCTGCACATTTTGGTTTTTTACGCGACCTTATAGCTAGCTTGGTTCCTTCAAAATCGATCAAAACGTAAAATATTATAGAAGTACCCGGTTCAAAGTCATGTGGTGGATTCTACCGTGGAGTTGGCGTGCGAAGCACGCAATGCATTGTGTATTGAAGATACTCCCAAGATGCAGAATGGAGTGCGAAGCACGCAATGCTTTGTGTATAGAAGATTCTCCCAATATGCGGAATGGCGTGCGAATCATTTTGCAGCTATTCAGCACCGTCGTGAATAGACCTGTTTCCCAAATTTTTGGTTGAAACCCTAAAACAGAGGAGTATAAACTTAATTTTGGAAATTTGCTCAACTCACGTCAGCGGTTCAGCTGCGTGGTCGAATTATTTTTAACAACCAACAGTTTTTTTAGGTTAGATTAACAAATAAAAAAACTCAACAAAATTAAAGAAAAGGCTTAGGCCCTCCGCTGACGGGGCGAGAAGGAATCGAAGCGAGAGGGACTCGAACTCGAAGCGGTACGAGTGTCATGCGTCTTATGGCGATATGTCCTCCGCTCACGGGGCGATTTTTCTCGCAGTTAATTAGCAGTCCAGAACTAAGAAGGTACACAACTTTCTTCTTCAAAAGTTTTTAAAACGAACAGTTTATGATGTTGAAGATATTATGTTTTATTGGTACCGACTGACTGATGAAAAGAAGGACTCGTAGAATACGGCACTATCATTTCAGCTGTTTTTTGCGGTAAAATAATCGCAACAGCTGTTTGTTCAGCTGCTTGTTGTTGGTAATAATAATAATAATTTTTAAAATAATGCATTTAAAAAAAGAGAATATATTAACCCTCGTCACTGCTACATCACTGAACAGACCCTTTGATAATTTATGGCTTTGGCGCTGTAGAGACTAATTTATCCTCGGCGCTGTGGAGACTCGGCGCTGTGGAGACGACATCGTCCGCAACTGACCCTTTTGCAATCGTATTAGAGTCGCTTCCTTGAACGCCCTAGTTCAATATTAAAATAAACCTATTTATAATGTGATATACTGATTCACCAGTTCATATTAAGAACATCCATGTAACAAACATTTCTGTTTTCGTCCCATATCAATCGGACATCTTTTACGGCTTTAATGAAATTATAAACTGAAAACACTTATTTCATCGATGTATTCGGAAAATTTAGGCTACAAGAAACGACTTTTAGAATTGCTATTTCAATTTTAACGCTTAGTCATTTGACGTCTAAAGTGTTTACAACTCAACTTTTTAAATTTGAGAACCTCGCGGATAACAGCACTTTATTAGGAACTTTTAATGATCGTTATAACGGTCTCGTTAAATTAATAACTTTTAAAATTGTTACAGAAACCCTGTTTGTAACGGCACCTCTGAAGAGCTCGATATTCTTTAAAATTGTGAATTATTTCACTTTTACTCTAAGTAGACGTCACTGGAGGATAACCGTAACATGAGCTCTTACGGGACTACGTCCAAGATGTGTTGCTGAATTGAGCGGTAGCATGAGTGCTTATGAAACTGCCAAATTAACCCTACTCATTGTAAAGTAATGGTGTGAGTGTTTCCGCTTCATAAATGTAAGAATCTGAAATTAGTCAAAATTAGTTGTACTGAGGGTTTAAACTCTACAGTCAGACATGCGCACACATACAAACACATAACACATAGGCCTACATGCATTTTTGGCATTTTAGGTTGATTGCGTGCACGCACATCAATCTCAGATTTGAAATAGGAAGGTAAACCAAAGGATAAGAGAGCCACTTTGCTTCAGACAACCAACGAGTGTGAAACCGCCACTGCTTGTTGCTGGAGTGAACAAACTATACTCTGTTTAAAAACATCTGGTGTGCACATCACACAACTTTCCTTACCAAAATAGATGCTGTATCAATTACCAAATTTTTCGAGCCAGAGATTGATGATACCATTTTTTAGTTAATAGGAGTATCCGTTTCGAAGAAAGCGGTACTAACTTCAAAACGGTTAATCCCACGGACCTGATTTTGGTCTCAATCGATTTCTCACCCCCAAAAATGTCAAGGTCGATACCAAACACGGCTAGTTTAAAAAAAGTCATTTTTGCCCCCAAAAAGGGCGTTTTTGGGGTCAATTTTTGAAAAAATGGAAAAAGTTGAGTGGGGTATCTTTTTTGACATTCTTTTGGACGCTGAATCGAATGAGACCATTTTCAAGTCGATAGGACCAGCCATTTCGGAGATACAAACAAAATAACTTGCGTTTTTGTAATAACTTTTTTCAACGAATTTTTAAGGGTATATAGCGTACATAGCGTGTTAAGGGTAGAGCGTGTTAGTAGAGTATGTTAGCAAAGTTTAATCAAAATCGTTAGAGGGGTTTTGGAGTAAATACCAAAAATGTGCTAAAAACTGGTCCCACGGTAAGACACCACCTCCGATTTGCTTCAAATTTACATGGGTTTAATTGTTTACGTGTTTGAAGATATCCTGTAAATTTCAGTTCGATCCGTCCAGCCGTTTGCCCTGTGCACTCCGGACACACACACACACACAGACACACAGACACACAGACAGACCAATCGCCAAAAATGCATTTTTTGGACTCAGGGGGCCTTGAAACGTAAAGATATTATGAAAACTCGACATCGAATTTTTGGGTCGATCGCAATACTTACCTTACCTAGTATAGGGTAAGGAAAGTAAAAATTATTCTCTATTATTAGCGAATTCCCATAACAAAAACGAGCTATTGCAGTGGCCCTTATGGTAAGACCCAAGGTCGGCAGTAGTAAATGAGCACCGTTCATGGTCCCCAGAACACGTTTTGGGGTGTCATTAAATTTCCTATGTATATAATATGTGTTCGCAATCTAGCGGCCGCATTGTAAGTCGATTTGGTACACATGTTGGTTGTCTAGGTTGCTCGGACGAGTTCGTTAGCCAAAAAGATCCAACAATCGGAAGCACGTTTTTGACCGGAAGTAACTATTTTTTGAGATTTTTCCTATGAGACTGTATTTTTTTTTTTTTAGTTTGATTCTACAAATATAAATTTAGGATGTTATTCTGCACATTTTATTTTCACGCGACCTTATAGCTCGCTTGGTTCCCCCAAAATCGATCAAAACGTAAAATACCATAGAAGTACCCGGTTCAAAGCCATGTGGTGGATTCTACCGTGGGGTTACTGTGCGAAGCACGCAATGCATTGTGCATTGAAGAAACTCCTAATATGCGGAATGGCGTACGAAGCACGCAATGCTTTGTATGTTGAAGATACTCCCAATACGGGGGTTGGGGTGTGAAGAACGCAATGCATTGTGTATTGAAGATACTCCCAATTCGGGGGTAGGCGTGCGAAGCACGCATTACTTTGTGTATTGAAGATACTCCCAATACGGGGGTTGGGGTGTGAAGAACGCAATGCTTTTTGTATTGAAGATACTCCCAATATGCGGAATGGCGTACGAAGCACGCAATGCTTTGTATGTTGAAGATACTCCCAATACGGGGGTTGGGGTGTGAAGAACGCAAGCATTGTGTATTGAAGATACTCCCAATACGGGGGTAGGCGTGCGAAGCACGCATTACTTTGTGTATTGAAGATACTCCCAATACGGGGGTTGGGGTGTGAAGAACGCAATGCATTGTGTATTGAAGATACTCCCAATACGGTTGTAGGCGTGCGAAGCACGCATTACTTTGTGTATTGAAGATACTCCCAATACGGGGGTTGGGGTGTGAAGAACGCAATGCTTTTTGTATTGAAGATACTCCCAATATGCGGAATGGCGTGCGAAGCACGCAATACTTTGTGTATTGAAGATACTCAGAATACGGGGGTTGTGGTGTGAAGAACGCAATGCATTGTGTATTGAACATACTTCCAATACGGGGGTTGGCGTGCGAAGCACGCAATGCTTTTTGTATTGAAGATACTCCCAATATGCGGAATGGCGTGCGAAGCACGCAATGCTTTGTGTATTGAAGATAGTAATAATAATTTTATTTTCAGATCTTGTATTGCAACTCTCCTTACATTCTTGGAAATTATACCGATTACCGCAAACAGTTTTAGGTAATTGGTTTGTAATAAAAAACAAAACAAAACAAAATCAAAACAAAAACATATAAATATACAAAATAAATTAGTCAGTTCTCCAATAATAGCCAATTACTCCGGTGCCACTGCAGCTGTGTGTGATTCGCTGTTTCACTACTTCCAATAAAAAAACAATACTAGTAATAAAATTAACATTATGACATAAACTAAAATAAGAATACAATTTTACAAGGAACAGACAAAAATACAGATGAGGTGCCACTCGTATATGAGAAGAAGACCAAGATCAGAATCCTCCTCAACCCCACAAAAGCATCAACAAAGAGATCCGTTCCGTTCCTCCTCATCATTCGTACACTTTAAGCAAATCTTCAATGTTACTAAACGTAAACAGAAAATCTTTCTTTTTCCTCGGAAAATTATACAATTTACTAATTTGCTTCAGCTGACGCGGAAGGTGGTTAAATACTTTGGGACCGACAAACAGAAAAGAACTTCGGAACCAGGTCTTATTAGTTTTAGGCCTTCTGACAAAACCTAGTGCATGACATCTAGTCCTGTAATATTGCTCGGTTGCATTATTACCACTTCTTTTATGAAAAGTTCTTAGAACCTGATATACAAAAAGATGTCTTAGGGGGAGTATTTTATTTTCGGCAAAGAGAGGGAAAGATGAAGAGAACTAAAACCAGAACCAGATACTCCCAATATGTGTAATGGCGTGCGAATCACGCAATGCTTTGTGTATTGAAGATACTCCTAACATGCGGAATGGCGTTCGGACCATTTTGCAGCTATTCATCACCGTCGTGAATAGACCTATTTCCCAAATTGTTAGTTGAAAGCCTAAAACATAACTTAACCCTGTAAACTTAGTTTTGGAAATTTGCTCAACTCACGTCAGCGTTTCAGCTGCGTGGTCGAATTATTGTAAATTACCAACCGCATTAGACTACATTTCAAATTATGTGTTTCAGACAATTGGACCAGAACGAAATTTGGAAAGTGGAAGCGACCAGTTTTCTGCACCTGACCCAACTTCGCAACTTACGCCTGGAGAACAACAAGCTACGTTCAGTGCCGACAGAAGCACTGGCATCTCTCACTGGTCTAGAGGCATTGTAAGTAGAAAATAACTTTGTTAGTCACCATTTCGAATAATGATATATCAAATGTAAGACTTACTGTCTACAATATTCAATGACCATCAATAATTTAGTTTCTGTTTAGGTTTCTCTTCGACATAGTACACAAATACTTATGACGATCGGGTAGTTTTTGGGTGTTTTGAAGCATGTTCTTGAATGTGTATGGGTTTGAGATTGTAAGTGTGTTGATTTATATGTTATATACAGAGTGTTCATAAAGTCCCTTTAACCCCCTTTATTATTTTCGTTATTGAAAATAAGTTAACAAAACTTTGTATATATCTTGTGTTGAATCATAAGACAAATTTTTTGACATATCTGAACCTTTGTGATTTTGGGGGGCTTGAGGGGGGGGAGGGTGGTTAAAAAATTCAAATATAAAGGTAGGTCATGTAATGCACCATTGAAAAGCTTATTAAAAGAGAAATAGGACGGCACAAACTAGAGCTTAGTATCTTGCTTCGTTTCAAAGTAATGGACAATCAAAGTTCTACAAAATGATATTGTTATCATAGCATCGAAGCAGGTTATCAATTTGTTAATAGTAGGCTGTATGTTATTTTCCAGAACTTTGATTGTCAATTACTTTGAAACGAAACAAGATATTAAGTTCTAGTTTGCGCCATTTTGTTTCTCTTTTAAAAAGCTTTTCATTGGTGACCTATCTTTATATTTGAAATTTTTAATTCCCTTGCCCCCCTAAGCCACCCAAAAAGTGTACCCTAAGCCACCCTAAGGAAATAAAAGTATACCTCTATTTTTAGTTTTCTCAGTTTTTGTACATTATATTTTAGAAGTTATAATTGTTTTATAGTTTTTTGTTTGTTTATTAATTTTGGTTTGTAATTTGGATTTTTATGTATTTTGTAATTCGAGGTTAAGCGGAAGAGAGGACACAATGGTCCTAACTTCACCTCAAAAAATAAATATTGTTATTATTATACTTTGCTATACACTGCTCCCCCGCGTCATTAGTCTATACTTTCATTTAAACTGCTTTAGGATTGAGAACCGTGCGGTCGTAGTAATGGCCATGCGCTAGGCCAATCAGGAAGATACAGTTATCATAGTGACCGATGCACCCCATGTTGCCAGATTTCTGTTGAATTGCTTGAAATTGTAAACAAGTGAACTGCAATCTGTTTTTTGTAATTCATGAAACAATTGCTTAATAAATAATTACCAACACACCGACGCACTAAAGCAGTTTAGACCTAACTACAACTAGCATGAAGTAAATATTTGAGTTGAGCAATAAAAAATAAAGGTTGCGACAACTTGTTTCGATGCCGTTGTGACATAGTATACGTTCAAAGCAAATGTGTTGATTCTAAATAAATTGTTTGTTTCAGAAATATCGGGAGCAATCTAATAACTTCGATACCGTTGAACTCTTTTCCCGAACTTCGTAACTTGGTCATATTGTAAGTAGAACAGTATATTATGTTATGCATGTTTAAATACTAACTTAATGTTACATTTTTTATGTTGTTGTACAACTACTGAGATCCCGTGAAGATTAATGATACACATGAAAAATATATAACTTCAAAATGTTAAGTTTAGTGTGTTATAGAACTAATGTAGGCTATATGACTTATTTATGAATTAGAAGTTGTTAAAATGTATATCTTTTAATAGTATACTAGGGGAGACCCCTGCGTTCTCCGCACGCCAACCCCCAACGGAACTTTCTAAAATCATATGTTATGTTTTATTGACAATAAAGGTGTAGTAGTAGTAATAACCTCAAAACTAAGATGGTAAATAATGTTAAATGTTCAAATCAAATTATATCTTATATTTTATAACAGCAGTTATAATAATGGTTAAAAGAACCAGCAAGGCTCAGGTCTACATTTTAAAACCCTAACTTAAAAGCTAGAAATACAAAAATAATAATTGCTTCAAATTTTGAAATCAGCTGTTAATGAAAATATTGGAGCAAACAACTATATTATGTTATTTTATACAATTGGTTGCTATGGTAATAAATGTAAATACATGTGTTGGTTTATCATTCTAGACCTAACCTAAGAATTTTTTCTAACTAAATTTTCAAATATTGAAATAAAAAAAGGATTTTATCGAAATGAATTATAACCTATGTTACTCAGGGATAGTGCAGTTTTTTATTAGTAGAACTATTTTTTCAATCGGTTCAGTAGTGCCAGAGATTACCCCCCACAAACATACAAACAAAAAAACAAACTTTACCTTTTTATAATATTAGTATGGATACAGTAAACATTTTGTTTGCTTTTACCTAATCTAATAAAACTGAAATTTGGGTAAATTTGTAAAAAACCTGATTCTAAATTGGTTGCAAATAAACGTGTTTTTATTTCATTGTAGGCCTAACCTAAAATTATGTTCAGTTTTTGATCCAACTTAGCTGTTATATATATATTATGTAACAACCAATGTTTGAATTGAATTAAAATATATAGTAAGCATTTTTAGTTGATTTTGGTTTTTGTTTGCTATAAGTTAGTCAACCTAACCCAAAAAAATCTGTTGGTTTTGAAGAATCTTATGTATTAAAAAAATCTGTTTTTCTTTTCTGAGTCCGTATAGTTAAATTGAAAACTAAACAAACAATCTGAATGAAACTAAAAGCCATTAAAAGATCACATTTTTATCTTTATTTTGATATATAATTGTATATTTAAATACTAAACAATATCTTATACTAATTATGTCTATAAATTTAAAAACTCTATTTGAAACATTCTGTTACAGCCTAAATTAACGCCGATGCTAACAAAGTGATCATGCATAACCATAAACATACATGAGTTTCAACATAATTATATTGAAAACTAAACAAACAATCTGAATTAAACTAAATGCCATTAAAAGATCACATTTTTATCTTTATTTCGATATATAATTGTACATTTAAATACTAAACAGTATCTTATACTAATTAGGCCTATAAATTCCCAGTTTTCGTTCTAGTTTCCACTTTGCGTTGTTTACGCTTCCATTTAGTATATTTGGTGTTCCTACCAAGATCCATACATAGTAAATACAACTGGATTTAGAACACACAAATAATATAATAACTGAAAATTAATAATAAAGCAAATAATAATAATCACCTCATCTACAAATTCATAGTTTCACGATTGAAATTCAGCAGTTACATAATAAAAGTCTTTGAAAGCCTAAACAAAATGAAATTGGACTTACAAAATAAATACCTTTTCACTATCAAATCTAAATCAAAAATAATGGTACATATGAAAGAATATTCAATCATATGTTCCATGAACATATGATATAAACATATGGTTAACAAAAGAAGGAATGGATTTTATGAAGACAATTTCGGAAAACTTTAGAAAAAATTAAACTTTATGTTGGTTGTCCACAGTGCGTTCGCTTAAAACTCGCCCAATTTCAATAATCAATGACTCAAATGAAAGCCGGTATTTCACTGAAGGTTCTTAGATTAAAATATATAGAATAATTTAATAAGAATTTGAGATATGGATCTTTAATTAAAGGCAAATTTTGGAAAAATGAAAATTTATGTTGTTTGGAGGTCCATCACTCGCCTTAAATTTGACAAATTTGAATTATCTCTATCTCCTATGAAAGCCTGTAATCCAATGAATATTTCAAGACCAAAACTAACTATGTACATAGATTAAATCTGGAGATATATGAAAAACAATCATAAGACAATGCTGCAAATTTGAAACTCCCATAAGAAATGCATGGGGTGGAATTTTTGTGTGAGTATAAGTCGAGTTACGCGGTAGATAAATTGATGCGGATGCTTGATGGCAAATCTGGGCGTGCATACCTTTAATTTAAGACCTCAATTATGAAAATCGGTCGGGTAGAAGAGCCGAACGGACTCGGAAAAGAAAAACAGAATTTTTTTAATATATAAGATTTCATCACTACTACCTAAATTGGATCAAAAAGCATTTTAGGTACAAGTTATGAACGATACTTTTCATCATACTGCACTAGAATCACACGAACACGTGCTTAATTAAATTACATTATTAATTTTTCTACAGATTTTGAACGCGATTTAACCCACGCGCGACAGTGCTGCTATCAGTTGGAAATCAGCTGAACCTCTTGAAGTTACAGCTGTTGTAGTTTTAAAGTACCGCGATGCATTGTTTACGTACAATACTTTTAGGTCCTAGTACCATAAAAACGTCAGCTTATTATTTAATCAGCTGGCTTTTGAGCAAGCAGTGAATGACTACAATAAAGAGCCGTTTTACGGACGTAACGCGTGCATTAAAAACGTCAGTTTAAAAAAAATGCTTTTTGTTTATTTCGTTCTTCAGAAGAAATTACTTATTCACACAGACAACAAACTACAGGGTGTCCTGTAAGTAAACAGCCAAACTTCGGGAAACGGTTCTATGGGTCAAAATAAGAAAAAAAGTACAAATAAACATAGGCCCGAAAACGTTACGTTTTCCAGATATCCGCCATTTTGTTTCTTTTACAAAATAATTTATATCTAGAGAACGGTTTAAACGATTGAGTTCAAACTTGACATGAAGTTTAACCCAGCAATGATCTGTCTTAAGAAACATAAGCGATTCAATCCAATCATGCGTTTCAAAATGGCGGCTGTTTGAAAATTTTAAATCTAAATTACTCAAAACCGTACGTTTTAACAAAAAAATGTCAAGACACTGTTGTTCTAAGATAATAACAGCGTACGTAACCACAATATTGTTGTGTTTACTGTGTTTGTATAGGATGCCGGGTTGAAGGAACACATTATTACATAAACTTAAACTATTACCCTTCATCCGATTGTTTTGGCAGGTACACCATCCGATGGCGAATCAAAAGGGCTGCAAAAAAGGTGTCTTGACATTCTTTGTTAAAATGTACGGTGTTTTAGTAATTTAGGATTGAAATTTTCAAACACCCGCCATTTTGAAATAATTGGATATGATCGCTTATTTTTCTTAATATAGATCATTGTTAGGTTAAACTACATGCCAAGTTTGAACTCAATCGGTTAAATCGTTCTCTAGATATGAACTATTTTGTAAAAGAAACAAAATGGCGGATATCTGGAAAACGAAGCGTTTTCAGGCCTATGTTTACATGAACTTTTTCTTCTTATTTTGACCCGTAGATCCATTTCCCGAAGTTTGTCTGCTTAGTTATGGGACACCCTGTATCGGGCGTAACCGGGTCTTTGTCGATAGGGAGTTTCAACATGGTATATTTTAGAACCTGCAATTAATTACTATAAGAAGTATTCCTATATAGCGCCTTAAACTTCACACTGAACAAAAGAGCATAGCACAAGACATGTAGCCTACATGGTTGTATTGTTCGATTTAATCGTCTTAAAAGTCTAATACAAATTCTGCGCAGCGCGCCAGTGTGGATTGTTCGAGTACTACAGCTAAAAGACGAAATAAATCAAACAATACAACCTTGCGCATGATCTATAGTATTTTGTTACTCTCGTACGGACGTACGGACGTGTGTAAACTCACTTTTATAGCAGTTGTTTGTTTACAATGATACTAATACTCCAGAAAGAGTTTCAAATTTTATTTCTGTTTAGAGTTCGACTTAAACACATAGATTAATATGTACTGCTGTGTTTATTTTGGGTGTTCCCTACAATACATCGTAAAAAGTGAACTGACACGAACTAACTGTTCGCCATTACCCCCAAACCGTGTTCGTCATTTTCCCACGTGTGTTATTTTGGCAGTTTTTAATCTACAACTTCTTGCTGTTAATACCACTACACTCTCTTCTCACAGGCCTACAACATTTGGACATTACGTTCTATGGACCTCTGAAAACTGTTTTTAATCAAGAACGTGAACCGCATGCGGGGGGGGGGG
>JAGFPH010004623.1:31547-47227 GCA_018207615.1 Philaenus spumarius | reverse complement strand
CCAGATGTCACTACTATATTCAAAAAAAGCTTGCGTGTAGCTACGACACATGGAAAAAGAATAAATGGTTCCAATACAACACGAAACTACCCGCTTAGGGTCGGCTCTAGTAAAACAGAAAGCAACCTGCGACTCCCTATAGCGGCGGAAGGTTACGCGGACATTGCTCATCCTAAATCCATTTAAAACCCGCAATTGTTCAAATAGCGCTTTTTTTAAAATACCAAACTCTTGGGGACAAAATTCTTCATCCGAATGGCTTGGTAATTTTTCGCTATAATTAATAGTTACAACTTTAAAAATATTTAAAATCACCCTATAGCGGCGGTAAGTTACACGGACATTGCTCAGCCTAAATCCATTTAAAACCCGCAATGGTTCTAATAGCGTTTTAAAAAAATACCAAAATCTTGGGGACGAAATTCTTTAGGCGAATGGCTTGGTATTTTTTCGCTATAATTAATAGTGACAACATAAAAAAATATTAAAAGTCAATGTTTTAAATCTATATAATAAAAATGAATTGCTGTTTCTTTGAAATCGCATCAATTGAGAACTGCTGGACCAATTTGGCAATTTTTTGTTTTAAAATGTTCGTAATAGTCCGAACTAGGTTTTTATATAAAGAAAAATTTGAAAAGTTTCCCGAAAAAGTTTCAAATTTGGAAAAAACTAAACAGCCTCTTTTGTATGGACTCAAGACCATAGCGCTCAAAAACAGCTGTTCGTATAAAATGCTTAGTAACACATGTTTGTTTACATTCATTACCATAGCAACTTTAGCAAATTTATAATCAGTTTATTATTCTTCAAAACCAATAGCTTTTTAGATTAGATTGACAAATTAAAAGCAAACACAAACAAAAATCAATAAAACATGCTTAGGCCTACTATATTATAATTCAATTTAAACATCGGTTGTTACATATTATTATAAATAAAACAACTGTTATGGATCAAAAACTGAACATAATTTTAGGTTAGGCCTACAATGAACCAAAACGCTTTTATTTGCAACCAATTTCTCTAATTTATAATCGGGTTATTATTCTTCAAAAACCAAAACAGCTTTTTTAGGTTAGATTGCCAAACAACACAAACAAAAATCAACGAAAAATGCTTACTGTATTATAATTCAATTCAAACATCGGTTGTTACATATCTATTTACTTACATATATGCTGTTTAAAATATTGTTTATATAAATTGTTTATATAAATTGTTGACATAAACACTATTTTCAATTCAATAACTTAAGTCAAAAGAATGAAATTTGATAACTACCCTTAAAATTAAATAAAGCAATAGCGAAGCATTGCCGGGTCCACTAGTTGTTAATAAATATTAAACAAAATATTTTTCTTAATTTATAAAAAGCCATTTGCGTGCATAATGACCATAGCTTTAAAATGACATATCGTTTATAATTTTCCGATCAAAAATAAAGGAAAAATTTGGATTTTAATTTAACATTGGTCTTATGGAGTGTCAGCCAACATGGCCGACAGCTAGAGCCGACCCTTAATCCAAGAATTGTTAGTGATGTTCTTCTTGGAATGCAGATGTTAGAGCTATTTATGAAATTTAGGAGGGCGAAACTAAAGAATTACAACCGACATTAGAGCAAATTATACCAACCTCACTTGCGGTCAATAAAAATGAGACGATTACTATATTTCTGTTGAAAAGATTTCACCAGCATACTGTTAATACTTACCTACATTTTTGGTTGAAGATAAAAGCAAAAATCAAATTTAATATTTCAACATGTTTACTATTCAATGCGTTAAAACTGTTATTTTGGACACTTTGATTTTTATATGGGTTTTACATACGATGTAATAGCGTACACTATGTATGTTATTACCCCGGATGGCGGGGTAATACCGAACAATGTAGTTTTTTTTTTATATAAACATGTTTTTAATGTAAATATGTAATTTTAAACTATTGTTACCAAGGGGATTCAAAAGATTATACAGGGTGACAATTAAGTCTTCGGACGGTTTAATATTTCGTATATAAGGAAAATTTTAAGGTAGATGTGATTGAGGTATCTACTCTTTGTAAAAATACTATTTTATTAAGATTTCAAAAAATTTATTCGCCATCTTTGATCCGAAATTTTGAATGTAACTTTGTTTTTTTTAATAGGAAGGTGGTCATGTGATACCTCATTTCGATGTAGAATTTCAAGAAAAAACCAACGGTGAACTTTTCACATCCATATCTTTAACCGTTTAAAAATGGCGGCCAAAAAACAACGAAATCGTTTTATCCGATTTTGCCCCATTTTGCTGTACTATTTTTGTTTTAATATTAATTTTTATTCTTTTTAGACTCAGAATTAAATAAGCTTTCAAATGATGTGCCACACAACGATGTTTGGGAGTATTTAAGATTTTTGAGTTACAGCCATTTTCATTTTTTTATAATTGATTTCGAGTGGTTTAACCAAATATCGTTGTGTGGCATACCATTTGAAAGCTTATTTAATTCTGAATCCAAAAAGAATAATAATTAATATTAAAACAAAAATAGTACAGCAAAATGGGGCAAAATCGGAAAAAACGATTTCGTTGTTTTTTTGCCGCCATTTTTAAACGGTTAAAGATATGGATGTGCAAATTTCACCGTTGGGTTTTTCTTGAAATTCTAAATCGAAATGATGTATCACATGACCACCTTCCTATTTAAAAAAAACAAAGTTACATTCAAAATGGCGGATCCAAGATGGCGGATAAATTTTTTGAAATCTTAATAAAATAGTATTTTTACAAAGAGTGGGTACCTCAATCACATCTACCTTAAAATTTTCCTTATATACGAAATATTAAACCGTCCGAAGACTTAATTGTCATCCTGTATTTTATGTAGCATGAGTTATTTTTGTGATCAGTTTTCATGACTTTGTGTAATTCGACACCAAACCGAGGTGATCGCCACTACCCCGCTCTCCAATATAACACCGTCGTATAATATATCGTTAAAAGGGGTTTCAGTTAATTATATTATCGAAGCAATTTCGACACGAAATTATTTATTTACTTTAAAGTACATTATTTACGGCAGGCTAGTTAATCAAAAGAATTTGTTGCTATGCGTGACGTGTACGATTAACTTTGTTGTTTTTATTGCCTTCGATTTAACGACACTCGAACGTGTAATTAAAGTAAATAAAATCTTTGTTTAATGTACGGTTGTAGGATATGAGACGATTGGGGGCAGTTTCTTGAGATAAAGTGACGTCTATGTTTACCTCGTGTTGAGTTATAGTAATGGTAGTTTGACACGCAAAGCCTAGCTAAGCTATGGGCCGGTTCACAATGGAACAATCGACGGTTTGTTGGAAGGAAATGCAACCTGTGCTCTAATCCCACCTGACTGTGGTACTTAATAATGAGACGTAAGGTCGAATGTGGACAATGAGCACCGATCATGGTCCACCGTATTTTGGGATGCCATTACAAATCTATATATATATATATATATATATATATATAAGCGAAATACCACTCACTCACTCACTGAATCACTCAACAAGATTTCTCAAAAACTACCGAACGGATTGAAATGAAATTTGGTATGTAGCTTCCGCTAGGACCATAGGTGCTCTTTAAGAAAGGGTATGAAAAATTTCGAAATTTTAGGAGGTGTTCGGGGGGATCAAAGTTACTAAAATCATAATTTCAGATCTTTTATTATTATGACAATAGTGCTTTCATGATTTAATATCTATATATATAAAAGTCAAATACCACTCACTGACTGAACACTTAAAAAGAATACAATTACGTCAAAAAGACTGAAAATACCAACCACCACGGGCAACGCCGTGTCAGCTAGTACGTATATATGTGTTCGCACTCTACTAACGACCGCATTTTACGTCCGATTTGGTCCGAATTTGGTACACACGGTGGTTTTCGAAGTCGCTCGGAAAAATTCGTTAGGCAAAAAAACCAACACCCGAAACACGTTTTTTTTCCAGAAGTAAAATTATTTTAAGATTCTCCCAATATAATTAAACATTTTTGATATATTATTTTAAAAAAATATAACGTATATAGGAGATTATTCTGCACATTTTTTTTTTTTTGTTTTTTTTAAGTGATACTTTGGGTACTTTCGCTTGACTATGTTTCTTGCGTAGATACAAGTCAGAGCGTGAAGAGGAAATAGGCGATACATAGTATATAATAATACGTTATTATAATTATTATAATATTAATATATTATAATAATATTTTATTATAATAAGTATGCGAAAAATAGTGACCATTATAATGTAAGCATTATTTATTTAGTGACTAATGATTTTGAGTTAGGTATGCGCTCTACTTAGAATTCTAAGAATAATTAAATTACTATTATAATTATTATATTTGTGCGTTTTAAGTTTTGTCAAGAAGATTGATTTTTTTCTAGCTGAAGTAAGTTTAGACAAAATTTTACATTTTGTTCATTTTGACAAAGTAATATTTTACATTGTTTTATTTTACTGTAACTTATTATTACTCACTTAAATATAAAATTTAGCTTCATATTACAACAATGGAAGTCATACACGTTAATGGAGTATCTATTCCTCACAGAGTAGTTTCTTCAATGCTTATTCCAACATTTGGCTTTAATTGTACATGAGACGATTCACTGGGGTTGTTAGTCAGTCATGTTTCAAACAATTGGCGCAGGTTCAAACCATATACTTTAAAAGTAACAAGAGATATTTATTCAACAAAAAAAAATATATCGCGGATATGAGCAAACCGTTAACTTTTTCAACCTCCTGTGAAATTCAAGCAGCATCCGAAATATTTTTTACGAATTTCAGGTGTACAGAGATGGTTATTTGTTGTGGGAGAGTTTTGGCGATCCGATTGAGGGAGTAGGGAGGCTAAGGTTTACTGGGGAACTGACGAGAGGCCACTTTGATGTTCTCATTCCTCTCACACCTTATTTACCTGACAACTCGATGGACATTAGTGTGGAGGAAATACATTCAGCTTCCCCATCCCAGGTTTCAGACGATGGTCTCCAAATTTCTCAACTTCCAACCCTATCAGAACAGTGTACATCATCATCTGATGCAGTTCGGTCGCATCCAGAACAAATACCAAAAAACGACTGAAAAAGACGAAAGCGTAAAAACACATAGGCAAGCGGTAAAAAAAACCACTGTCTCAAAATACACACAGAATCAGATAAAATACTTTAAGATGTAACATTTGCTGTACGTAACCATATTATTGCAATAGCGAACATTGTCCTGTCAGCTAATAGTATATCTAGACAGGTATGCGCGTGGAGTGGGAATAGGCGATATATAATATATTATAATATGTTATTATAATATTATAATTATTATATTATAATTATTATACCTTAAATACTTCAGCTAGAAAAAAATCAATCTTCTTGACAAAACTTAAAACGCACAAATATAATAATTATAATAGTAATTTAATTATTCTTAGAATTATGTGTAGAGTGCATACACCTCACTCAAAATCATTAGTCACTAAATAAATACTGCTTACATTATAATGATCACTATTTTTCGCATACTTATTATAATTATAATATTATTGCATAATAATTTTATAATTATAATAATATTACTATATTATAATTATTATATTATAATTATGCAATTTCAAAATATGATATAATATTTTTTGACAATATATCGACTTGTGTATTTTGTATTTTTTTTAACGTCCTGCTGTTTTGCACTTTAAGTCTAATGAAGACGGGACCTAAAGTTTTACGTGGAATCCGAACCACAGCCAATGATGTCTGTTAAGAAACCATTTAGAAAATGATTCGGTGTCAATGGGAATTGAACCCGGAACTGATGGTTGCCATGACGATTAATAAAGCTTTCACGCCTTAACAACCACGGCCATCGTGGCTTCATTGACTTGTGTAATTTGTTGTCTTTTATTCTCATCTAATATTAATACTGATAACAATATAAATCGGTCATCGAAGTTATCACTTCCAACGTGTGGTCTTAAGCACACCCAATGTTTTTTTTACACGTCCTTATAACCCGTCTGGTTCCCCCAAAATCGATCAAAACATAAGATACAATAAAAGTACCGTAAAAGAGCTAGTTTGTCAGCTACGATCGAAGCGAAGCATTTCTTAATCCGAGAGTACAAGGTTGAGGTGCAAATACAGGGTGTCTACCAAAATTCAAAATTAAAATTCCCTGACTTTTCCAGGTTTTCCATACCCAGTTTTAAGAAAATTCCATGTTCTCGAAATAACGCACTATAATGTTTATATTTTCAAAAATTGCGTTTTAATGAGTGTCAAGATAAAATATATAGCTTAACTTAACTCTTACAATATACATTATTCATTATTGTGACTCCTACTTCCTGGACCATTATTGTAGATTTTTTAAATTAATTTACCAACCTTCAAATAGTCCTGTTAATAATTATTCTGAAGGTTGGTAAATTAATTAAAAAATTTTACAATATACCACAATAACAAAAAACTAGTTACAGGTTTACTTGAATAATTTTTCTGAGATATTCAAGGTTGAAATAGCCTGTAACAGGCCTATAAACCTCATCCCTTTTTTTTAATAGACTTTCAAACATTGCCATTTAAAAAAAAATGGCTATTTCAACCTTGAATATCTCCGAAGGGACACACATTAAAATTACCATATTTTCACAAAATACTCTTTATTTGTATTACAACACGTGACTAAAATTTGGTCATTAAAACTTTTTTGGTTTTTGTAGGTAATTGTCTTAACATAGCTGAAATTTTGTAAAAAATTTACTTTTTCTGAGATTTTTATGAAATTTCTGAATACATATGTTTGTGTTTAGCTAAAAAGTAGTTCTGTTTTTATCTATTTACATTTCACATTTTGAAAATATCCTTTTTAGTTTTTAAGGTCTGTAAACACACTGCATTTAAGACATCATTGATGTGGAAAGTTGGCTGATTTCATCGATAGTTTGTCACTGATATAAAATGAACGACCTGTAGAGGTTGTGAACTCTGTTGGAGTTAGTTTTGTTAGTACTTTACTGATTGGAACCCAAGTTCTGTCATTTGTTGAGAAAGAAAGAAGTTCTCGGGCCGTGGTGATTGAAGAAGTGGATAAAAGGTTGTTGTTCTCCTCACTTATATCTTCAACTGTACCAATCCACCACTTCTCTTCATAAAGGCAAGCTACTCTATCATTACTTTTCAGTGAAAATATACTTTGCTTTTGAACTGTAGAAGTGCTGCAATCAGTGAATTCTGTTGAATCAGAGTATATAAAACATCTTATTAAAGTATCGGTTAAAGGAATAAATGTGTGTTATGACCTTGTATTTACAACTCTTTTGCAAGCATCAAATCGCTTTTCTAATTTCTTGCTGTTTAGCTGAACCTCTTCGGTGGGTACATATATGAAATGTACACCAGGTAAATTTTCAACGAAAAACCTGCACATTTCTTCAGCTGTTAATATCTGGTTATGATATGCAAGCTAGCTTTTGTCACTGCTCTTTTTGTTGGGAAGAAGCAAAAAAGTTCCACTCAACGTCAAGATTGAAATCAGACTTGTGGTGACATATATTGGTAAAGTTTATTTATTTTTATATTGGCTACTGGCGCCATTACTGAAGTATATTACCTTTTTTACTTCCGGTGCTACTTTCTTTACTTCTTCAATGAAGTATTTTTGAAAGGTATGCACAGTAGCGGTGTTGTGGCCCAAGTTGTTACTTATAATGCATAGGCTCTTGCAGTAAACTTTGTCATCACCATCCTTCTTGAAGTAAAACTCATAAGGGTGTAAGATTGCTTGTGGATTGGTCCAATGAAAACTCTGAATTTCAACTTGTATATCAAACGTTAAGTTCTCTGCGAAGTCGCACAGGATTGCACAAACATCTCTTGACAAGTTTTCCTGAGGTTTTTTTAAGTATTTTGACTGAGGTTTGGAAATAAAGTGATGGGTTTTCAAACTCATTAGCTTTTCAGCTAGTTCATCACTCGAGTGATTAATTCTGCTCGATCGGTACTAACCCTTTGCTTGAACGTTATATCTTCAGACAGATCATCAGTTTCATCGTGTAATAACTCCAAAAGAATATCCTTTCCTTGGCAGAACTCACATTTATCAAGCATACATTCGTTTGTCTGAGAGTCACAAAGCATCGCATCCATTAGATCTTTGTAATCTGCATTTAGTTTAGCTCCTTCTACCATAAGTTTCACATTTTGATGGTATTTGCAAACGCAAACATTGTGAGTACCAGCTGCTCCTGGCCAATACGCACCACTTTGGCCTCAGTGAGCAAAATGCTGATCTGCCAACTTTATGATGAGGATACTTTTTCTTGAAACTGACAAACAACTCGTTTAAAGAGAATTAGTCTCTTTTGTTTGTACACCTTTTTACCCATCGAAACACATTCTTTTTTCCCAGGACAAAGTCGACTGTTGTCATCCTCTTCATACAATTTAATAACATCATTAACAATTTCATCACTTAGTTTGTTGCCATGTCTCTTTTTTAAATCAGAAAACACACCTTGAGTTTTCATTAATTTCCTTGCTAACTTGGTAATCAGAAACATTAAACTACTCACATATTTTATTCTTCGACCAACTGCTTGGCAAAAGACTGATGATTTTTATTTTGTCTTCTTTTTTGACTACTACTGCACATTTTTCTTTTAATTTTGCAATAAGTTCCTTGTATTCTTTTGATAGTACTTCTTCCCTTTCATCGATTTTTCCTCATCTGTTACAGTTTCTTCGAAAGAAGATGCTAACCTTCGTTTTACTGCAGAGCTTACTTACTCTGATTCACTTTTCAATGCTGACAAACGTTTTGTTTTGCTAAGTTTGATTATTTTAGTACAAGGTGACAAGTCTAATGAGCTGCAAACCCTATTTAGCACATTCAAACCGGTTTCCTCTCCAACAACAAACTTTTCAGTATCATTTTGTAGTTGAAAATCCATATCGACGTCACTTGTTTTTTCTTCTACAGCCATAACAAATATTTTTTTATTACACATAGCACAAAGAGATTTACCAGATATTAGCTGAACAGGGACACTTTGTTTTTTTTTTTAAATGCTCAAAAAGGATCTCTCCTAAACCGTTTCTGATTGGTTTCTTGTGATAAATTAAAGGATCACTACAGTTTCTTCCAAACACATGATTGTACTTGTGAAGGTACTTAATTTTATGATAGTTACAAATGGTTTCAAGTTTATTTGATGTTCTTAGTTCTAATAATGTTTGTTCTCTTTCACTTAAATTGTTTACTTGGTATATCCTTAGAAAAATGCTGATAATCAAGTTTGAGCACAACTCACCAGTCACTATCCTAAAGAACACTCCATTTTAACACAAACTCAACTAAACACTAGCTCCACTACATATGATTGCACAATGATCACTGACAGCATGGTTTACTGGCTGACACTGTTGACTCTTGCATGCTTCAGTGGTGGGGGGTCTGCAAGTTCAGACATGCAATATTGTATCATTCAAATTAAATCAAATATTAAATCATCATTAAATTATAACTTAAAAAGTAATAGAGTCTGAGTGATCAAATTTCAGTCACTTGTTGTTATACAAATAAAACGTATTTTGTGAAAATTTGGTAATTGTAATGTGTGTCTCTTCTGAGATATTCAAGGTTGAAATAGCCGATTTTTTGAAAAATCGCAAGTACGAAGGTCTATTGAAAAAAAGGATGAGGTTTATAGGCCTGAATCTTTTTAAAGAAGTAGTATACTACCAAGCCTCTACCCAGAAAAAAAGTGATGGCGAGTCTCATTGCTTTCTATAAAAATGTTTACTTTAAAAATGGAGATTTAAATTTTTTAAAGTTAAAAGTTTATTAATTTTTTGTAGGCATTTGCATTAAGGTAGGCTTAACAAAGCATAGGACCAAAAACGTTTAGCATTTCACTAACTTTATTATAGTTTTTGATTGAACTCAATATCTTGAAAAACACGGGAGATACAGAGCTTTGCGCTAACCTATGCAAAGTGTAAATTTCACCAACACGCCAATATAAAACGGCCGCCTAAAAAAAACTAAAAGCCCTAAAAAATTTCCAACCCCTTATTTTAACTCTCTGATATTTTTGCTAACTTGTATAAAAAAATAAAAAATAAATAAATTTTGACAGCAACCTTTTTAATTCATATTGGTTGATTTGAAATGGATTGACCAGTAGCAAATAAACTAATGGTCTTGACGTTCTAAAGTATATGCATACTTATTCACATTGGTATTATTGCTGTAAGATTCTTTAGAACATTTCACGGCATTTTTCTGGCTCTAATAAAATTCCCTGACTTTCAACAATGTTTCACAAAATTCCCTGATTTTTCCAGGTTGAGTGAAATTCCCTGACTTTTCCAGGTTTCCCAGGTTTTCCAGGTTGGTAGACAGCCTGAAACAATGTCTACTAATACATTTCGTACATGCAGTCAACTATTCAGCGCCTTCGTGAATAGACCAATTTCCCAAGTAGTTAATTGAAACGTTAAAACATATAAACTTAATTTTGGAATTTCGCTGAAATCGTGTCAGAGGTTCAGCTGCGTGATCGATTTTTTTTTCTAAAAGTATAAAATAAATTTACAATACTGAAATAATTGCGATTTCAATAGTCTTTGCGCACGTTTAGGCCTACGTAGAGTGGCTAAGGGAAAGGTTTCGTGTTTTAAATAAATAGAGATAGCGCCTTCAATTGTCCGATTATGCAAAACAGGAGACGGTTCTGTTATCAATGCAGTGTCTAGGCCCGTTGACCCCTTAATACTAATAAGGAAATGCAGTTCAGGCCGGATTCCCACAAAATGTATTAAATCTAGTAAGACACCGTGAAAAATCACAGACTAATTAATTAGATACACATCAGAAATACGTAATTTAAAAAATGCTTTTTAAAAACAACAGACTTTATCTAGGCCTACCTAACTATGCTGAGGGAATTTTTAACTGGTAAATGTGTACAAATTATAAGAATTATAAACCTGTATCCTATTTGTTAAAATTTTGTATTTATACGTTTCGCACACGGTCCAAAGTTTCGCCGCATAGTAATAAATGTTTATTGTTTTAGGGGTTGTTATTACAAATTCACCCCTTAGCAGGACGCTATAAAATGAAACTATGATTTACATAGTACATATGTATTGTAAGAAATAAATGTACCAATTTCCTCTCTAACTTAATGGGAAGTATAATAATTAATTTGTATTGTTTCAGGGGTTATTACATTTTCACAAATTAGCAGGGCGCTATAAAATGCAAATATGATTTCATAGTATATAGGGCCTATGTATGTAAGAAATAAATGTACAAATTTCCAGCTCTCTAGTCTTAATGGAAGTATAAAAGTAAATATTTATTGTTTTAGGGGTTGTTTCAACCCTTAAATCTAAACGAATTCTAGCCTAAGTCTCATTCCAGTTATGATCTATATGTGCGCCGAATTTCATTCAAATCCATCCAGTAGTTTTTACTACTGTAGATTACATATCATGATAAAGATCAAATATTATCTTTTAATTGCTTTTTATTTCAGATTGAAATAACAAACAATTTAGAAGTTATTAATCAACTCCTATAAAAGCGAGTGTGCGTCCGTACGCACGTGAGTAACAATATAATATAACAGCTGATTTCACCCATTACTTTAACGACACCTATCGTAGATTATACTTTGGGGTTATGTTTCAACTTCAATCAATAGTACAACGTCTTGTAAGTTTAATTTTTTTTAAATATGAGTTATAGAACTAATAATAGTTATAATGCGTTAAAAGATTAGCTTTGAGGTTATAAAATGACATTTTAACAACCGAAACGCGTCAAAGAACAACATAAAAAAAAGAGGGAAAAAAAAGGTCACTGACGGAAAAATAAAAGGTATTGTACTTTATTATATACATTAGTGACCTGGCTACTATAAAAATTAATTCACTATAAAATGAATATAATTACAATCTTTTATCATCAATGTATTCATTTATACTAATTTAAAGAAGAGATACTAATTCGTTTAGCTTCGGAAACATTCGTACATCTTCGTAAAACATATAAACACAATACATATTATTAATTTCTTCATTATAATTTTAATAACTTCTAAATAATTAAAAACAACAAACATTTTCGAAAGGAAAATTTTTGCCCCGATATGGGTATCAAAATATACATAATTTTATAGAGAATAAAGATGTGTTTGTAGTTTTTCAATAACACTGATATTTTTCGAGTTATTCAGCTTTTTATGATTTCCAAAATGGTTTTTCTTAAATAAAGGCTATAAAAATTAAATAAATTTAATTGATACCTACCTCAAAAGTCTTAGAATTGAAAGGAGAATATTCGCTGAAAAAGGTTTTCTCTTATCTTTAACCGTTTAGAAAATCGTGTTTTAAGCATTTTCAGGTTTTCGGGTTGCAAGCCATATTTAAAACCGCTATAGCAGAAAAACTATCAAACGAAACGTCATGACTTTTTCACACAAGAAAGGCAAAAGTCCATATTTTCATTTACTTTTTCCTCCAAAAATATATCTCTTATAGATTCCGAGATATAAGCCAGAGAAAACAGGTGTTTTTCGCAATTTAGAAAACGTCAAGGGGGTCCCCTTGCAAGTTTTTAAGGCAAAAAAAACGACTTTGGATTTTCATAGGTTTTATTACATTGAACGAAGCAGGATGGTGAGTAGAATTAATAGGTACCAAAATTTTTCAAAAATATTAATTACACTGGGAGTTTTGGGCTTTTAAGTAAAACTGTTACTCAATGTAAGCATTTTTTCAAAGCTGTATAACTCGGTGCCTATAAAAAGGAAATTTATGAACTAATTTTTTTATTGTAGACAAAAGTCTATATTTTAATGGGACACTTTCAAATGTTCAATATCTCATATAGTTTTTGCGAAAACAATTTTAGAAAAGTACATATTTCAACAACAAACATTTTCGAAAGGAAAAATTTTGCCCCGATATGGGTATCAAGATATACATAATTTTATAGAGAATAAAGATGTGTTTGTAGTTTTTGAATAACACTGATATTTTTCGAGTTATTCAGCTTTTTATGATTTACAAAATGGTTTTTCTTAAATAAAGGCTATAAAAATTAAATAAATTTAATTGATACCTACCTCAAAAGTCTTAGAATTGAAAGGAGAATATTCACTGAAAAAGGTTTTCTCTTATCTTTAACAGTTTAGAAAATCGTGTTTTAAGCAATACCAGGATTTCGGGTTGCAAGCCTTTTTTAAAACCACTATAGCAGAAAAACTATCAAACGAAACGTCATGACTTTTTCACACAAGAAAGACAAAAGTCCATATTTTCATTTACTTTTTCCTCCAAAAAGATATCTCTTATAGATTCCAAAATATAAACCAGAGAAAACAAGTGTATTTCGCAATTTAGAAAACGTCAAGGGGGGACCCCTTGCAAGTTTTTAAGGCAAAAAAACCGACTCTGGATTTTCATGGGTTTTATTACATTGAACGAAGCAGGATGGTGAGTAGAATTAATACGTACCAAAATTTTAAAAAAATATTAATTACACTGGGAGTTTTGGGCTTTTAAGTAAAACTGTTACTCAATGTAAGCATTTTTTCAAAGCTGTATAACTCAGTGCCTATAAAAAACATCTGGTGTGCACATCACACAACTTTCCTTACCAAAATAGATGCTGTATCAATTACCAAATTTTTCGAGCGAGAGATTGATGATACCTTTTTCGAGTTAATAGGAGTATCCGTTTCGAAGAAAGCGGTACTAACTTCAAAACGGTTAATCCCACGGACCTGATTTTGGTCTCAATCGATTTCTCACCCCCAAAAATGTCAAGGTCGATACCAAACACGGCTAGTTTAAAAAAAGTCATTTTTGCCCCCAAAAAGGGCGTTTTTGGGGTCATTTTTTGAAAAAATGAAAAAAGTTGAGTGGGGTGTCTTTTTTGACATTCTGTTGGACGCTGAATCGAATGAGACCATTTTCAAGTCGATAGGACCAGCCATTTCGGAGATACAAACAAAATAACTTGCGTTTTTGTAATAACTTTTTTCAACGAATTTTTAAGGGTATATAGCGTACACAGAGTGTTAAGGGGGTCTGAGTAGAGTATGTTAGCAAAGTTTAATCAAAATCGTTAAACAAGTTTTGGAGTAAATACCAAAAATGTGCTAAAAACTGGTCCCACGGTAAGACACCACCTCCGATTTGCTTCAAATTTACATGGGTTTAATTGTTTACGTGTTTGAAGATATCCTGTAAATTTCAGTTCGATCCGTCCAGCCGTTTGCCCTGTGCACGCCAGACAAACACACACACAGACACACAGACACACAGACAGACCAATTGCCAAAAATGCATTTTTTGGACTCAGGGGGCCTTGAAACGTAAAGATATTATGAAAACTCGACATCGAATTTTTGGGTCGATCGCAATACTTACCTTACCTAGTATAGGGTAAGGAAAGTAATAAAATTTATGAACTAATTTTTTTATTGTAGACAAAAGTCTATATTTTAATGGGACGCTTTCAAATTTTCAATATCTCATATAGTTTTTGAGAAAACAATTTTAGAAAAGTACATATTTCAACAACAAACATTTTCGAAATGAAAATTTTTGCCCCGATATGGGTATCAAAATATACATAATTTTATAGAGAATACATATGTGTTTGTAGTTTTTTAATAACACTGATATTTTTCGAGTTATTCAGCTTTTCATGATTTCCAAAATGGTTTTTCTTAAATAAAGGCTATAAAAATTAAATAAATTTAATTGATACCTACCTCAAAAGTCTTAGAATTGAAAGGAGAATATTCACTGAAAATGGTTTTCTCTTATCTTTTAGAAAATCGTGTTTTAAGCATTTCCAGGTTTTCGGGTTGCAAGCCTTTTTTAAAACCGCTATAGCAGAAAAACTATCAAACGAAACGTCATGACTTTTTCCTCCAAAAAGATATCTCTTATAGATTCCGAGATATAAGCCAGAGAAAACAGGTGTTTTTCGCAATTTAGAAAACGTCAAGGCAAAAACCCGACTTTGGATTTTCATGGGTTTTATTACATTGAACGAAGCAGGATGGTGAGTAGAATTAATACGTACAAAAATTTTTCAAACATATTAATTACACTGGGAGTTTTGGGCTTTTAAGTAAAACTGTTACTCAATGTAAGCATTTTTTCAAAGCTGTATAACTCAGTGCCTATAAAAATGAAATTTATGAACTAATTTTTTTATTGTAGACAAAAGTCTATATAATGGGACGCTTTCAAATTTTCAATATCTCATATAGTTTTTGAGAAAACAATTTTAGAAAAGTACATATTTCAACAACAAACATTTTCGAAAGGAAAATTTTTGCCCCGATATGGGTACCAAGATATACATAATTTTATAGAGAATAAAGATGTGTTTGTAGTTTTTCAATAACACTGATATTTTTCGAGTTATTCAGCTTTTTATGATTTCCAAAATGGTTTTTCTTAAATAAAGGCTATAAAAATTAAATAAATTTAATTGATACCTACCTCAAAAGTCTTAGAATTGAAAGGAGAATATTCACTGAAAAAGGTTTTCTCTTATCTTTAACAGTTTAGAAAATCGTGTTTTAAGCATTTCCAGGTTTTCG
>JAGFPH010004623.1:6383-17764 GCA_018207615.1 Philaenus spumarius | reverse complement strand
AAAAATCGCCCCGTGAGCGGAGGACATATCGCCATAAGACGCATGACGCTCGTACCGCTTCGAGTTCGAGTGTCCCTCGCTGCGATTCCTTCTCGCCCCGTGAGCGGAGGTCCTAAGCCTTTTCTTTAATTGTGTTGTGTGTTTTTATTTGTTAATCTAACCTAAAAAACTGTTGGTTGTTAAAAATAATTCGACCACGCAGCTGAACCGCTGACGTGAGTTGAGTTTTCCAAAATTAAGTTTATAGGCCTATGTTTTAGGGTTTCAACCAACAATTTGGGAAATAGGTATATTCATGACGGTGCTGAATAGCTGCAAAATGGTTCGCACGCCATTTCGAATATTGGGAGTATCTTGAACACACAAAATATTGCGTGCTTCGCACGCCAACCTCCGTAATTGGGAGTATTTTCAATACACAATGCATTGCGTGCTTCGTACGCCAACCCCACGGTAGAATCCACCACTTGGCTTTGAACCGGGTACTTCGATTTTGAGGGAACCAAGCGAGCTATAAAGTAGCGTGAAAAAACAAAATGTGCAGAATAACATGCTACATTTGTATTTGTAGAAAAAACTAAAAAAAAAAAAATTAATTCTCGTAGGAAAAATCTCAAAAATGATTACTTCCGGTCAAAAAACGTATTTCCCGTTGTTGGATTTTTTGGTTAACAAACTCGTAAGAGCGACGTAAACAACCAACATGTGCACCAAATTTGAACCGAATCGGACTTGAAATGCGACCTCTAGAGTGCGAACACTTATATATGATTTTTAATGACACCCCAAAACGTGTTCTGGGGACCATGATCGGTGCTCATTTGCTACTCCTGACCTTAGGTCTTACCATAAGGGCCACTGCAATAGCTCATTTTGTTTATGAAAATTCGATAATAATAACTGATTATAAGATTGTAGCTGAGCTAATGAATATAATTGCATACAACATGTGTTGATTCAGTACAGGCCACACCTAGACTTATGTTGCTAAGCTTTTGATTCAAATCAGCTGTTTTATCTGTTATAAGGCTGGGAATGAAACTCCGTATTTTGACCATTTTCAACCCTTAAAATCAATATTTTGTAAAAATCCTTTCTTAATGCACTTCTACATAAAGGTATGAAGGTACCCTGAACATTTTAGCTCCAGCTTTCATAGTTTTAGCTGTAGTTGATTATGATGAATCAGTCAGGACTTCTTTTAAATATACAGATTATTTGATAGAATACAAATCTTAAAAATAAAATTTGAACACTGAATCTCCAAACTAATACGTATATTTTCTCAAACGCGTTTCAGCGACAAAGTCGCCATCATCAACGATGCACGAGCTTAACACAGCAAAGTCGGTAACAATTTATCTTGCATTTCATGTGAAGTTGGCAAATAAATCGTCTAGAACTTGGCGCGTCTATCAAGACATTGTAAATCCGTTGATTAATTGACAGAACGGATTCGCGGGGTGTACAGTATAGGGGTTATACACCTCATGTTCTGAACCTACTTCACAGAAAATGTCTCAAGCTATTTGAAAAATCCACCCTTAAACATAATCATTATCTCGAAACAGTACGTTTTGGGTACTTGGCTATTAAACTCGTTCATGGTAAACATTAACAAAATAGTATAGTTAAAAAACAGGGCAGCGGGAAAGGCCTATACCACTAATGTTAAATTAAGCAAGTTAGATTACAATCAACTCTTATAAAAGCGAGTGTACGTGAGTAACAATATAATACAACAGCTGATGTAATACCTAAACAAAACCTAGCGTAGATTATAGTATAGGGTTATGTTTACAACTTCGATCAATATAAAAATGTAGTCTATTATAATACGTTATAAGATTTGATTTGAGGTTATAAAATGAATGTAAATACAGCCTTTTATTATCAATTTATACAAGTTTAAACCCATTCGTTTAGCTTCGGAAACATTCGTAACTTACATCTTCGTATAACATATAAACATTTTCCATTATTAATTTATTTATTATAATACTAGGGGCTCTGCCCCTGGACGCTCCACGTCCCAACCCCGGCTCGGCCTTCGGCCTCAGATGGCTGCTTCGCTTCGCTCGCAGGTGGAAAATTCGATAAAGAATCTCGTTAATCTTTGGCTCGTTTGTACATAGGTGACGAGCATAAATCAGCTGTTTTATTTGGCAGCCTAAATCCATTTAAAAACCGCAATTGTTCAAATAGCGTTTTAAAAAAAATACCAAAATCTTCTGGACGAAATTCTTTATCCGAATGGCTTGGTAGTTTTTCGCTATAATTAATAGTGACAACATACACAAATATTGAAAATCAATGTTTTAAATTGTTAATAAATATTAAACAAAATATTTTTCTTAGTTTTTAAAAAGCCATTTGCATGCATATTGACCATAGCTTTAAAATGACATATCGTTTATAATTTTCCGATCAAAAATAAAGGAAAAATTTGGATTTTAATTTAACATTGATCTTATGGAGTGTCAGCCAACATGGTCGACAGCTAGAACCGACCCTTAAGATGACATTAAACAGTCACAAATACTTGTTTAGGAAATTTAGACCAAACTACATGATTTAAACTCTCGTTGGCAAATTTCCATAGGAAAAATGAGCTATTCCAGTGCCCCTTATGGTAAGACCCAAGGTCGGGAGTAGCAAATGAGCACCGATCATAGCCCCCAGAACACATTTTGGGGTGTTATTAAAAATCATATTCTAGCGGCCGCATTTTAAGTCCGATTTGGTTCAAATTTGGTACAAATGTTGGTTGTCTACGTCGTTCAGACGAGTTTGTTAGCCAAAAAACTCCAACAATCGGAACACGTTTTTTGACCGGAAGTAACAATTTTTTGTGAGTTTTCCTACAAGAATGAATTTTTTCTACAAATATAAATTAATGTAGGATGTTATTCTGCACATTTTGTTTTTTACGCGACCTTATAGCTCGCTTAGTTCCCTCACAATCGATCAAAACGTAAAAATACCATAGAAGTACCCGGTTCAAAGAAATGTGGTGGATTCTACCGTGGTTTTGGCGTGCGAAGCACGCAATACTTTGTGTGATGAAGATACTCCCAAGACGGGGGTTGGCGTGCAAAGCACGCAATGCATTGTGTATTGAAGATACTCCCAATACTGGGGTTGGCGTGCGAAGCACGCAATGCTTTGTGTGCTGAAGATACTCCCAATATACGGAATGGCGTGCGAAGCACGCAATGCTTTGTGTATTGAAGATACTCCCAATATGTGGAAATTCGTGCGAACCATTTTGCAGCTATTCAGCACCGTCGTGAATAAACCTATTTCCCAAATTGTTGGTTGAAACCCTAAGTCCTATAAACTTAATGTTGGAAATTTGCTCAACTCACGTCAGCGGTTCAGCTGCGTGGTCGAATTATTTAAGATTTCCAAGGCTCACAAATACTTGTTTATTGACTTAAGACTAAACTACAATGACTAAAACTCTTATTGGTGGTTTTTCATCTGGCCGCGGAGAAACTTTTTTAAAAGTTAGAAGGCTATCCTTATGGCTGTATGTTCCTGCCTCAGCTTTTAAATAGAACTTATTAAAGAATCAATTAATGTGGGAAAGTCGTATAGCAAAGATGAAAAAATAAATAAAGATAAGATGAACACAAAATGGCATAGTAGTTGAGAACATACGGCTAACTTCATACTCTCACTATTGTGGTAAATGGAATTACACAAAAATTGAAAAACATATGACAACTGTGTTGATCGAAATCTATGCACAGAATTATTTATTTCCCATTCAATGTTTGCGAAAAGATGTAATAAATCTAGAGAATTACAAAGGAAAGGAAATTAGCCGGTAGCCATAGAGTCAGTCGATCATGTCGGCTGTCGGACTGTCATCATACCATGCTTTGAAGTCGGTCTCACCTGTCATCGCTTCCACACACAGTCGTAAAACTTGTCTACGGTTTTAGCTCTCAAGGCAGTCCCCCCCCCTCCACTCTCCGCGTCGTGTGAGCTTTGCTTAGTAGTTTTACGACTAAATCACGATTTCTCTAAAACTACTGAACAGATTGGAATGCAATTTGGTATGTAGCTTCATCTGGGGCCGTATGTGCTGGCTAAGAAAGGGTTACAAAAAATTCAAAATCTTAGGGGGGTTTGAGTGGGTCAAATTCACCTCCATCGTGCTAATATTATAAACGTGAAAGTTTGTATGTTTGACAGTCAATCACTCAAACAGTACCAGATTAGTATTACATGCTCCACACTGATGCATGCCCTGGAATGTGACGTAGGCTAGAATCCATTTGACTTTCTCACTATACTATAGTATAGAGAAAGTATAGTGATCGCAAAAAAATCGATGTTTTTTTTTTACAAAATTTCTGTCTGTAAGTCTAGCTGGAGAGAAAACTATTCTTATATTTCGAACAAATTTGCACCAAACATGTCAATTAGGCCTGTATAGAAGCACGAAAAAATGTTTGAACATTTTTGAAAAACAACCCCCTTTAGGCCAAAACCTTAAAAAATTCAATTGTTATTTTTTATAAAAAAACGGCCTCACGATGTTGATAAAATTTGGCTTTGTAGCCCTTAATGTATCCTACCGTATGCAAAAAATCGCATCTTTCAAGAAATTCTCGTGTAGCTAATAATAATGATAATAACTGATTTTTGGGGTTTTTTGTCCAAAAAGGGGACTGTTTTTCAAAATTTTTCAAAACATTTTTTAGTGCATCTGTACAGGCCTAATTGACATGTTTGGGTGCAAATTTGTTTGAAACCGATTGAATAGTTTTGTCTTTAAATAATAATAATAATAATAATATTCATTAATTACTCTCCTACTTTAATGTACTATCCATTCTCATACTTAAATACAATTACGAAGTCACGGTTGGGGTTTCATACGGGGGTTGGCATGCGAAGCACGCATGCACTATGTATTGGAAATTCTCCCAATACGGGGGTTGGCTTGCAATGCACTGTGCGTCGGCCGCTTCTCATAGTCTTCAGTGTCAAGCTCACATGTGCGTCCTTAGCAGTGAACGTGTCAATAAATTAAATATGTTTGTGAGAAATTATGTGCCAGTTTCTGGTACCGTTTATTGATTTAAGTGTCGAAACTACACGTAAAATAAATATGAATTGTTACAATTTAATTAAAGCTAGAGAGATGGAATTTTGTACATTTATTTCTTACAATATACGTAGAAAAGTAAAGATCTGCATTTTTTACCGTGCTGCTAAGGGGTGAAAATTGATTAACCACCCCTGAAACAATAAATATGGATTCAATAATTTGAAAAATTCTTTTCATCACTCCGTACCGAAAGTAGCTACTTTCGATGTCAGCTGGTAGCAACGAAAACGATCGTTTCCCAAGCTCTAATTTAGAGCAAGGGAAAAACGATCAGCTGATTTTCCCTTGCTCTAAATTTGCTTTCCCTTGCTCTCAATTAGTTTTCCATTTGCCCGCTACGCGCTCTGACGTCGCTTTGCCGTTTATTCTTACAATTTATATCAGCTGTTCTTATTGTTCAACAATGTAAAATTGAGAAATATAATAGTTTGCATTTTACTGAGGTTTCTTCTTCAGCATTGTGTGTATTTTTGCGTCGTGATGAAAAGTACCGTTCATAACTTGTACCGAAAGTGATTTTCCGGCACTTGCTCCAATTATTCCCGTACTCGGCTTCGCCTCGTACGTGAAACACACTTTCACATGCTCGGCTTCGCCTCACACGTGAAATTCGATATTCCTGTGTTCGGCTCCGCCTCACACATGAAACTTGGGCGCGCACCGGAAAGTGCCACTTTCGGTACTAGTAATGAAATATACTATTCTTAGTGCACCTCTACATAGTGGTAAGAAGGTACCCTGAAACATTTTAGTTTCGAGCTCATAGTTTTAGCTGAATCATTATGATTCAGAAAGCCAGGACTTCTTTATTTTAAATGGTGTTTGTAAAAACCTTATCGGGCTATATACAGGATCGGATTGTATTCATTGATCGAATTCGGTAACATTTTTACGAATTCGGCTCAGTTTCTCGCAATCCGCCATATTGATTTCTTACAAAAACTCACTGCAACTCCAGAAATAGGCGAGATATCGAATTCAAATTTGGAATAAGTATTTTGCACGTCAAGATTTACAAGTGTACCAAACACAAAGAGTTTATTTTCATAATTTTCAAAATGGCGGCCGTTACAAATGTTTTAAGGTGGAATATCTTGAAGACCGTTAACTTTACAAAAAATGTACAAGATAGAAAATAGTTTTATTTTTTAACGACAGACAAAATTCTTTTTTTTGTAGGTCAAAGGATAACCGAGTTATCGACAAAAAAAAAAATAAATAAATAAAAACGTAATTTCTTTGTAATTGTCTACAACACCCAAAATTAGCCTAAACCCATAGTTAAAAAAATTTTTTAATAGTTTTAATAAATAAGATAAAATCCATTACTCTGAAATGCATTAAACATTCAAATGTGGCTCTCAACCATTTCAAAATACGCCTCAATAATGCTCAAAACGTATCAAATGTTAAAATTGTATCAAAATAGGAACAAAAGTAACTGCACCAACTGCAATTTTCTATTTATTGGAAGGTTTTTAGGGACACTCTGTATCTTCACAAAACCTAGCTGCTACAATTCTATGAAACACGGAAATACATACTTTAACACTACCGGCTCATTGGAGCAGTCTTGTTTCTGCCCTATAACGATCAGGATATTTAAAATTCTTAATTGGTATTGTCAGTGTCCCGAATATCAATCAATTTTTGTTGACACTCAGTACAGTTAAAATAAAACTAATAAGAAACGTTGTACAAATGCGGATCGGGGGCAGTATAGGCAATTTGAAGACAGATCTGTTACACAGGAATACAACTTGGCAAATAGGGGCAATCAATGTAGTTACCATTACAAATTAGGGATTTAGACCAGCTAATAGAATTTTTGTTTTGTTAAAAAATGTAAGGGTCTGCTCCTGCAAAAGAGAAAGGCTAGTCCAGCGCTTCACACTATAGCTGTATCCTAATAGTGAAGTTTCTTGCAGACATTGTCTCATTTAAATCCATTTTATAAATCTATCTTTGTACTAACATCGGGAGGTGAGAAAAAACTAAACACTGTTTATAAAATTTTGCGGATCAGGCTTGCGATTTACTTTTAATCGTTTAATATTTACATTTATTTAATACTAGGGGAGGCCCATGCGTGCTCCGCACGCCAACCCCCGTTGTGACCTTCTATACACGTATGCTATGATTTAACTGCAAGTTTGTACAGTAGTTTTAATAAAAGTTAAAAGAACCAGCAATATTCAAATATATATTCAATATTCAACAAATATTCAAACAACCAGCAAGGCTCAGGTCTACACTTTAATAAAAACCTAACCTAAAAGTTAGAAATACAAATAATTGTTTCAAAGTTTGAAATAAGCTGTTAATGGAAATATCAGAGCAAACAGCTGACTACTGTATCAACAATACAAATATGTATTTATTATTTAGTATGACGCTCCCATTGCCCTAAAATATTTAGTATAGTGTGTGTTGTTTTTACGAAAAGTATATAAAAACCATGCGTGTATTCAAATGAAACTTTGTGCAAATATTTCAAAGCAATCGGTGAAGTACCTTCAGAGATTTAAGGTTTCGAACAAAGGAACATTTACATTTTTATTTATATAGATGTTCTTGGATTAAGGGTCTGCTGTAGTGGCGGCCATCTTGGATTTTTATCCTATAAGAGCAATGTTAAATTTCAAACCATTTATTTCGTTTACTTTTCGTCATAAAATTGTTTGCAAGGTCTCATTTTTAAGCACAGTCACAAAACGCATCCGTCTTGCAATTAAAATTTGTTTAAATGCTTTTGATTTGCTATGTAATTGACATTTTGTAAGTACAAAGTTTGATTTTTTCCTAACACAATAAAAAATTAATAATGAAAAATATTTTCCGAAATTTTATAAAGAATATAATTTTTTTTCAACGCTCAATTACAAAAGATAGACTTATAAAATGGTTTGAAATGAGGCAATGTCAAAGCGTTCAGCTGCAAGAAATTGCACTGTTTAGATAGGGTTACAGTGAGAAGCGGTTGCGTTTCCGGTTGTTTTCTCGTTTACTGGAGCAGACCCTTACGGGCTACAAATAAGCCAGATTTTATCAAAATCATTATAGCCGTTCTTGAGAAATTTGGATTTTTCTAGTTTTTTGGCCATTTTTGGTGGATAAAATTCCTTAAAAATCAAAAATTTGAAAAAATGAAAAAAAAACGCCTGGAGATATTCTAGAACTATACCTACATACCAAATTTCATCAAAATCGGACGGTTGGTATGGTTTCCAGGTCTGTACACATCCTTACAGACACACGGACAGACATCACCAAAAAAAAAAAAAAACACTTTTTTGTGTTCAGGGAGCACCAAAACAAATAATTCCACTAAAAATATTTTTGGGTTCAGGGAGCACCAACACAGATAATTCCACTAAACATTTTTTGGGGGTTCAGGGAGCACCAAAACAGATAATTCCACTAAAAATTAAAATTCGAAAATTTGGACGGAAACATTACTTTCTCCATATACTACGTATAGGATGGAGAAAATAAAAGGAAAGAGATATGCAATATCTGATCTATAGGGAGTTATTTACCACCAGGGGAAAACTTAGAAACCCCTGAAATTTTTTATCGTAAAATTGTTTGCAAGGTCTCATTTTAAGCACAGTCACAATACGCATCCGTCTTGCAATTTACATTTTTTTTAATGCTTTTCATTTGTTATGTAATTGACATTTTGTAAGAACAAAGTTTGATTTTTTCCTAACACAATAAAAAATTAATAATGAAAAATATTTTGCAAGCCGGATCCGAAATTTTATAAAGAATATAATATTTTTTTTCAACACTCAATTACAAAAGATAGACTTATAAAATGGTTTGAAATGAGGCATTGTCAAAGCGTTCAGCTGCAAGAAATGGCACTGTGTAGATAGGGATATAGTGAGAAGCGGTTGCGTTTCCGGTTGCTTTCTCGTTTACTGGAGCAGACCCTTAATGAAAATTGATTAAAATAGAGATACGTTTGAGCAAGAAAAACGAAAATTTCTTGATTTCACACGCACGTTTTGTTAAGCTTAACAACTTTTTCAGAATCTACGTGACATTTCGAAAAAGAAAGACAAAATAATTCTAACACGCGCCATAATCGCTGACGTGAGTTGAGCTAATTTCCAATATCAAGTTTATACGTTTGAGGGTTTCAACCAACTATTTGAGAAATCGGTCTACTCACGAAAGCGCTGAATAGCTGCCTCTGTGTACGAAATATATTAGTGGAATTTGTTGGCCCCTCAGTCTCCAGCCCCGGCTACGTGCTGCTTCGTTCCGCCACGAGTTTCCACCTCGACCTTGCGGCGGCATCAGATGGGGCTACTTCGCTTCGATCGCAGAGGAAATAAACGGTACCATGAACTGGCACATACTTTCTCACAAACACATTTAAATTACTAAACAGATTCACTGTGACTTGTAGGGTGAGGTAGGAGAGTTTTTTTATTAAAGTTGGAGATTAACTAATAAATATTATTATTATTATCTAGAGAGAAAACTATTCAATCGATTTCGAACAAATTTGCACCAAACACGTCAATTAGGTCTTTATAGATGCACGTAAAAAGGTTTTGAAATTTGTTTAAAAACAACTCGCTTTATGGCCAAAAAACCCCCGAAAATCAGTTATTATTATTATTATTAGCTAAACGAGAATTTTTAGAAAGATGCGGGTTTTTGTATATGGTAGGGCACATTAAAGGCTACAAATAAGCTAAATTGTATCAAAATCGTTAGATCCGTTTTTTTATTAAAAAATAATAACAGATTTTTTTGGGGGTTTTTGGCCAAAAATGAGGTTGTTTTTCAAAATTGTTCAAAACCCTTTTTCGTGCATCTATACAGGCGTACTGGACATGTCTGGTGCAAATTTGGTTGAAATCGATTGAATAGTTTTCTCTCTAGCTTTGTATACTTTTATTAAAGTAGGCGATTAACTAATAAATATTATTATTATTATTAGCTAGAGAGAAAACTATTCGATCGATTTCGAACAAATTTGCACCAAACACGTCAGTTAGGTCTTTATAGATGCACGTAAAAAGGTTTTGAAAATTTTTGAAAAACAACCCTCTTTATGGTCAAAAAACCCCCCAAAATCAGTTATTATTATTAGCTAAACGAGAATTTTTAGATAGATTCGGGTTTTCGTATATGGTAGGGCACATTAAAGGCTACAAATAAGCCAAATTTTATCAAAATCGTTAGAGCCGTTTTTTTATAAAAAAATAATAACTGATTTTTTGGGGTTTTTTTGGCCAAAAAGGGGGTTGTTTTTCAAAATTGTTCAAAACCCATTTTTCGTGCATCTATACAGGCGTACTGGACATGTCTGGTGCAAATTTGGTTGAAATCGATTGAATAGATTTCTCTCTAGCTTTGTATACATAGAAACATAAATACATACAGACATACAGACATACAGACAGAAATTTTGTAAAAACCACTTTTTTTGGACTCAGGGGGTCCCAAAACGGATATTTCCACAAAAATCTCAACATCGATTTTTTTGCGATCACTATACTTTCTCTATACTATAGTATAGTGAGAAAGTAAAACTCGCAGCGTGTGCATCGCGGTCGTCGGCCTACGATTAGAAGACGGCACGTGAATTTTAGCCGGGTACTTTTACGGTATTTTAAGTTTTGATCGATTTTGGGAAAACCAGACGAGCTACCAGGTCGTGTATAAAAACAAAACGTGTACAACAATATCCTATATTATGTGTTTTAGATAAAACAAAAACAAATTTCATTCTAGTACGAAAAATATCAAAAAATTTTTAATTTCTGTCAAAAAACGTGCTTACGGTTGTTGAATTTTTTGGCTAAGGAACTATGTTAAAAAAAATATTCTTCTATTGTTTTTGATGCATTATATTTTTTATATCTTGTTTATTTTTCATGTATAACCTAAGTGAGATTTTAAGTTGTGTTTTTATTTATACTAGTGGACCGGGCAATGCTTCGCTATTGCTTGATTTACCTAACCTAAAATTATATTCAGTTTTTGATCCAAATCAGTTGTTGATCAAAATCAGCTGTTGATAAGAATCAGTTGTTTTCAGCTTTTCATACGAACAGCTGTTTTTGTGCCCCTGATAAAATCAAAAGAAATCTTTCTTCTTCTTCCTTAAGATTGACCTTCCATAAGATTAACATGGCAACTTTGAAGGCCACTGGGGCGAAGCCCTTAACATACATTGAGCTCATTTTAAGGGAAGCACAACTTCAGAGCTCACTCTGAAGTTGTGCTTCCC
>JAGFPH010004622.1:93848-115415 GCA_018207615.1 Philaenus spumarius | reverse complement strand
GATTTTCCCCCTCCCCTCCTTGGACTCAGGTGCCGCGTCCTCTACTAAAAATTATCAATAGATTTTATTTTTAATTTTAATTTCCCTATTTAAAAACCCTATCAACCCTATTTTTCGATTTAACCACGACAAATTAATTAAAGTTTTTTAATTCTTTATATATTTACTCCCCCTCTATTATTTGAACGTAAAACGAACCCGGAAAATATTAAGTAGTTAAAAATAGCAGTAGTATGTCTTATAACTACAAAAATATCCTTATTTTAACATGCACAATTCAAGCACAAATACATTTTACGTCAGTTCTTGACATAATTTAACTTCTAGTTCATTTTTTTACCGAAAGATAAATCGAGCTAACGCTATGGGCGCCAACTCTAAAACTTACTATAGAGCACTCTCTTTTCGAGCGAATTTTTCTGTAACACTTTTGCTCTATAATAGCTGCAGAATAAGCTAATTTTACCTACTGGAAGAAATAGGCTATTTGTCTGGCCTAGGTGATTTAACTCTTTGTCTAATATTTAGCTGTCAAAATATTTCGACCAAAGAATTACGCAAAATTAACCTTCCAGTAATCGAAATTAAGCTCAGTTTAGAACACAAGAAATTAATTTTACTTATTATCCACCTCAAGGTAACATTGGAGCTGACCTTGTAAATAACTTTATTTGTGCTTTGGACATTTTGATAATGCAACACTTTGATTATAATTAAAACACTAGGAACTATCGTAATGGAATATGCAAACATTAGGTAAGTGAAAACTAAAACTTGTTTATACTGTAAAATAATAATTAACAATTTATTCAAAACTAAAAAAACATAAATCAAAATATTCTCTCTTTGTTGGTACCTTCACAACGAATACAGTTTTTAACCAATTAAATTTAATTTTAATTCTTCTTATTTAATAAAGACAGAACAAACTTACTATCTAAATTGATTTTAATTATTTAATTTGATTATCTTTGTTTTATCGCATATATTATTTCTCAAGACTATTTTTTTGTCGGTACGCCATAACTTCCTTAATACATCATCAAATTACATGAATGAGGCATCATTTTAAAGCTTTCCTTAACCACTACACGGGAAAAATAGACAAACAGCTTAAAATTCATTTTTAATAACAAAAAATGATTTAAAAAACTTTTATATTATACTCTGTATGTTCCTAATGAAAGGCGCCATCTACTAACCATCTGTTTAACTAGCATGACAGCTGTTAGTTAGATTGTTTACACTGTAAGATTGTATAGGGAAACTGTTACTTATAAACCAATGTAAATAAATAAACTTAATTAACTGAATTAAATCAACGTGTTAAATCAGGTAAATGTAGGCCTACTCCGAACTTGCGAAATATTCGCACGGGTCAGCTAGATTTATTTTATTCGTTTAAGAAATTTAATTATTCAATTTATTTTAATACTTCAATTTAGTAAATTTTAACATAATTAATTACGACTTTTAATTTAAAATTTGCAAAAAGAAAACAATCTATTTATAATCCTACTTAACCCAGTATATTTAATAAATTTAATTGAAGCTAATCAGGCAATTTATAGCGGACAGTATCGTAAGTGCGCTTTTTTCAGACCTTTTAGAGTCGCTTAAGTTGGCCGTCTTTAACGGTCCTGATGTTGTTTTAATGCTGCAGGTTGGTAAGCAAGGTTGAGTTGCTCTTGTTCCTGAAGTTTATTGCAGTTGTACAGCGTGCTGTGTCTTGTAGTCGTGTTGATTTTAAAGTTGTACTTGGCTGAATTGCATGTGATTGATGGTTAAAGATGTCTTTCTGGTGTCCGGGATTCGCTCGTTCCGTTCTATCGTTGTTAACAATTCATGTCCTATAGGCTCGTCAGTCTACTTTTTGAAGTTTTAGTAATAAAGTCGATTTACTACCTTATTGAAGTCCTCGTAATTTTAATATTATTTGACTAATATTGATAAATGACGAACATCGCCACTTCTCTCACTAGTGAACTGCATTAACTTGTAGTAAATACTGATAAAAGTTATAACTGATGTTAATTTTCCTTTTAAGTTAAACTTAGTAAAATTTTCTAAGTCCAATTTATCTAAGAGAGTAAAAATTGAAGAGTCCAGCGTGACAAGTACTCTACATTGAAGATTTATAAATTTATAAAGGGTTCCCAGGACATTAAAAGCGACCAGGAAAGAGAAATATTAAACCAAGAATTAGACAACCTAGTTAAGGCAGGAATTTTAGAAGAATGCCCAAATTTTTCAGAATATGCGTCACCAGCATTTATAGTTAAAAATCAGGATAATACTCACAGGCTAGTAGCAGATTTTAGGAAAGTTAATGAACAAATAAAAAACGAAAATTTCCCCATACCAAGTTTGCAACTAATGTTCAGTTGCTTAACCAACTCACAATACTTTACAAAACAAGATTTGAAAAATGCCTTCTTCCAATTACAAGTTCATGAAGAAAGTAAACCACTGTTAACAAATTCCTAAAAACTATTGCCTCTAATTACATCCTAACCCTAAACTTATTTTTCACCGAGCAATATTTAAGTGATTTTTTTTTAGAGACCAACTGCATTTTTCAAATAAGACTTATAAAATTATTTTGTCAAAGTTATTAGAGCTAATAGGCCTAACTCCCTCCAACTTAATTTATGACCCTTAAATGTCCCATAAATAATTTAATTTCAACATATTTATATTTGAATTGTTTTTATTTTCACCACGGCCATGCCCTATATCAGCCCATTAGCCTACTCTTTATTCAATATTGTTACAATTGTTTTTCGTCGAGTTTTGATATTTGGATATTATATCGTTGTGTTTATGTATTTGCATTTCGTTTTAGACAATTTTTATTGCAGAAGTGGTTCTGCACTAAGTTATATTGCTAAAGTTCATGCTGAAAGACCATCATTGGGGTTCGAGAGCAAACAAATTTAGTTTTTTTGGAGAATTAAATTTGTTTTACCTTTTATAATATAATTTCAACTGTGCCACTACTTATTCACTAATTATGGCAAACTTCCCAATAGATTGGGAGGGAGATTTACCAACATCTTTCCAGTTTCCCCTCTATGCTAACCCTCCCCGTCGTAAGTGGATTCAAAAATTATCTGGACCACAAATTAAAGAATTGTTGGCATTTTTGAATATCACACCGGCCGAAACACTCGAGCAAAATTGCGCATTGGTTAGAAAGGAACTTGACAGTTTTAAGGATATTATTCCACTTCCGGTAACTGTCAAGAAGACAGCTAAACTGTGCCATCAATCTTTGGCCAGCACACATGGGGAAAATATTTCACTTCTCGAAATTAATAATACTTCTGGACTGCCTAAACAACCATTAGTTAGCGACAGAGGTTTTGGAGCCGGGGATTTCATTTCTGCATCCTCAAGTAGTCCAAATAGTGAAACTCTTGAGGGAAGCTAAGTTTTCTATCCCTCCTTCCCATTAAAAACATAACCCTACCTTACCACCTTCAGCAGCCAATTTTATAAAAACCATAGTACATCTAAATGGTCAACCGAGAGAAACGATGCTCCTGGCGGTACGCACAATTGTACGGGCAGCCCAGTTGTACGCTGATTGTGTTGGAGGTCCTGGCCAATTCTAGTGGCCTATTTGCATGCGCCGTTGAAAAGGTCTTAGATGACGGCTGCATGGTTACGCAATTCCGGGATTCGATTAAGGCGACATTTTTCCCCTCAAGTAAAGCATATGGCAGTGGCCGAAATAGTTTATAGACCCCTAGGGTCTACTGATCAGTTGGCCGATATTATTTTCAATATTAAAGATATGTTCTCTGTCCACTCTATTACTGCCTACACTCATTGAAGCTGATAAGTTGGCAATTATTGTTCGGGCATGTCATAGAAGGCTACTTTTCGTTTAGCCACAGTGGGTCGCCCGCAATCAATAGCTGAATTACTTCCCCTTGTGCCAATTCTAGTCAGAGGAATAAAATATAACCGTGTTTCTTCTCAATGCCAGTCCCAATTACGCTACGAGCCCCAAGAGCCAGCAAAGGTTTGGTATCACCCACCTCAAGAGTTCCAGGCTCACATGGGGCTTGGTCCACAATCAAATTATCCAACACCTTAATCAAATTAACTCCCACACCTCATGGTATCTTACAAACCATCACCCTCTAATTTCACCATCCAAAAATTCTGTGGCCGCCAATCATACCCCAACAGGGATGGTCAGTGGTACCACACCAACCGTCGCAATAAAGGTGAATCACCTCGTCGCCATGAATGACAAAGCAGTTTTAGCGGTGGTCCTCGGAGGACTTTAAACTAGAACGGAGGGTTCATGAGGGCAATGATCCTAATCCGGTAAACTACCCGGCCCAATCACACCCTCTCCCTGTTAACCAGACACCTTAAACCACTGCATGTGGTGGGAAAGGACCAATAAAGGTCTCGGTAGCCGCTTCAGACATTGTCACTGTTTTTGACCAATTTTGGCCTTGTCGATGAGACGCGTCTTACCTATTGTTTAATGTTACACCAGATATTTTAACCATCTCCAACACCCGTATTGTCAAGCGTATTGAGCCGGTAAAACTATCCGCTAGTGCTGCCAATGCACAGGCTATCTCCTTTAATACCCGTGTAGTGGTGCACGTCAAGTTAGGACCCCAGTCTTGGGATGTATCCTTCTTGATAGCACCTAATTTACTTTGTCAGTAATTTAAGGTTTACATGTTTTGCGTAAACCGCAGGCGTCCATTGACTTCCAGAGTCACAAGATCCGGTTCCTATATGCTTCACCTTTAATTTGTATTATTACTCCCGACCACCAAAACCCATCTCAATTATTCCAAACACGGAGTCATATTTCACCCTATGAGTTGGGTAAAATTACTGACCTAATTGCTAAGTTTCCTAAAACCATCACCAGGAAGCGTGGCAAAACTAATTTGGAGGAGTATCACATAAATATGTATTCCCCTAAATTAGTAACATCGCGTCCATATCGATATGCCCCTCCCAAGTTCAAAGCCTTACGTGATTATATTGACGATTTATTGGCTAAGGGTGTCATCATCCTATCGACATCACTTAATGTATCGCATGCCTTCCTAGCTCCCAAAAAAGGGGGTAAAACAAGAATCGTTTTGAATTACATACAAAGGCATTAATGAGATCATTGATTTTGAGGCATCTCCAATCCCTACATTCGAATCCGCCTTTTAATACCAGGGTCAAGCAAAATGCTTTACACTATTGGATTTTAACCAGGCTTATCTACTAATCCACTCGATAAAGAATCCCGTCAATACACCAGTTTCGTCGTTCCAGATGGCCAATATGAATATAAATGTGTACCTTTCGGATTAGCCAGTGGAGGCTAGTACTCACTAGGCTTATTGAAAGGATTTTTTGCGATATTAATTTCAAATATGTATCCAGTTTTTTTGATGACCTATGCGTCTATTCCGATGGTTCCCTAGACGATCATCTTAATAAGGTAGAAATTGTCCTCCATAGGTTACAGGCCGACGGCCTAACTGTCAATCCAGCTAAATTAACTGTGGCCTCTAATAATATTCAATTTCTTGGCCACGTTTTTTAAACTAATTCTGTCACACTCCACCCCGACAACCAATAGCAGATTAAACCACCCCAACAAACCTGAAATAAGTGGCCAGGTTTTTGGAACTCGCAGCATTTTATTCGAAGTTTATTAAAAACTTTGCCTCCATCTCCAAACCACTCAACCAAGTAAAACGCAAGGGCGTTAAGTTTGAGTGGGGCCCGACGAAATTAAGTCTTTTAAGTCATTAAAAAAGGCCTTAATGAGTAACTTAGTTCTAAGACTCCCAGACTTTTCAAAACCATTTATATTCCACTCTGATGCTTTAGGTGTGGCGTTGGGCGTGTCCTTGTCACAGGACTATAACAGCGACCTAATGCTGGTGGCCTTTGCCTCTCGCCCACTGAATAAACATGAATTGAATTATTCAACCATGGAACTTGTGTGTTTCGGTGTGGGTTTCGCACTTACGAAGTTCCAGCAATACTTGGAGCATAGAGAGTTTAAGCTCTATACGGATAATTCAGCATTATCCTGGCTGTTGAACCATTCCCGCCAAGTAGGAAAGTTAGCACGGTGGATTGAGTTTATCAACTCTTTCAAATTTACCGTGCAACAAATAAAGGGAGCCGACAAAATCGTTGCGAACTCTCTTTCTCGCCTTTTCGAGCCAATGGCTCCAACGGCAGTCCCCTTCCTACAACCCAAACCTTCAGTTCCAATCTTAGTTTATGTATTGACCCGCATTCCGGAGCTGTTTAGAGATATTCACCTCCACCAGCGGAAAGACCCCACGATACAGAAAATTGAAAAATCAGGCCCACTCCCTCCACAGTTCACCCTTATTGACCACACCCTAATGCACATGGCCATTGGTCAACGTGAACCTCGGGTAGTCCTCCCTGGGAAACTCATCGATATGGTATTTAAATACTATCATGTATTTAGTATATCCACACACATGGGCATAGATAAAACCTTTGCCCGTGTTTCCCAATTCTTCTAAGCTGAAGACCTAAAGGGTCAAATTGCCCAGAGAGTCAAATCCTGCATGAAGTGTCAGCGGTCCAAACAGACCCCAAACACTCGTGTAGGAATGAAAGTTTTTAAAATCCATACGGCCCCTTTTTAGAAGTTGTTCATTGATCATGTCGGACCACTCCCTCATTCGAAGAACAGGAACGAATACATTCTTACAGTAGTGGATGCGTTCTCAATGTTTACCCTTCTCTTTCCAACAAGGATTACAAACACACAGACAACGGTCAACATATTGACTAAGAGTGTTTTCTCTTATTTTTCCCAAGTTCCTTGTTTCTGATAGTGTCCCAACTTTTAAGTCCGCCGTAATGGCACAGATGTGCCTTGAGTACGGCATCTAGCATATATTTACCACACCATATTACCCCAACCCATCCCACGAGGAGAGAGTTAATAAGAACCTCAAGGTCGCTCTCCGCGTCTTTCATTCCCAAAACCAAACCAACTGGGATCAAAATATTCATTGGTTCCAGTTGGCTTTCAATACTGCCAAACACCTCAGTACCGGATCATCCCAGACCTCCGTTTTTTTACGATATCCGATAGCCCTCCCTATGGAACTGGTTTGGAATATGAACCAATTGGTCCCTCCACCACCCCAGTTAACCACTGAAAGGGTATGGTCTGATGCTTTAGATAACCTGGTCAAATCCCATCGGGTACGACCGGAAGCCTACAATCAGGGCTGTTAACCCAACCCCTATAAACCATTGGATTTGGTAATGTTACTCAAACAGCACCTAAGCGATGCAGCGAAACTTATCAACTCCAAACTCCTCCCCCTCTGGTCAAGACCCTTGATAATAGAAATGTTTACTTCACCTGTCACCGTCAGGCACATTTACAATAAAAAAACACAAATTTGCCCGTTCAGAAAATATTGCCCACCTCAAATAGTCCAAATAGTCAGAGATAAATGATTTCGAGAATCTCCATGATATCAGTATGATCGCAACATTAAAAACACCCAATTATATATTCTTTAATTTGTGAACTTGATTCAATGGGTAAATTTGGAAGTTTCATATTGGTATAAATCTGTAAAAATTAATAAAACCTGTACAATATACGTACCCCCCGTAAATAACGAGAAACTAGGTAAAAATGCAAACTACAGTTAGGATACAATAACTCGTTAAATTGTAAACAAACAGAAATAAACGTTTACAACACAATTTGTAGAGAATTAGATACTGAGAAACTTAATGTAAATGAAGTCATTAACAAGGGAATTTTATTAGGTATACATTTTAATAATGCTATTGTGAATTGTCTTTTAAACAAAGTAGAGATTTTCAATAATTGTTTTAATTTCTTAACGTTTCATAATCTACTTATTAAACGTTTTCTGATGGAACTGCAGTTTCCTAAAACACATCTAACTTAGGCTCTTAACCCAGAGGTGAGTTAAATCTGCAACAACATACCATACGGTACAGAAAGTAAAATAATGTGATTATTTACACAAAAATTCATTTATATTTCATTTTCTAGTTAATGTTCACTTACGTGCTGTTCGTGTCATTTAGTAAAGGTAGTTCATTTATAAGCCATTCCTAGACCCAAATCTTTGTTGTGCTTTTGAGCCAATTCATAAACTGTGTTTGGATTGGCATCAGTATTGACGCCAGCTGTACTTGAACGCCACTAATGTCGCGTTTCACAACGCCAATCTATGCAGTAGTACGTTTGCCGAACTCTACCCATGTATGTTATTGACATTACATTATTTGAAAACCCAAAGTACCGGTCATATCTTCTATGTCTTTTCAAAAATAAATAATTTGATCAAGCAGCTAAAACACTGACGTGAGTTAGGTGAATTTTCAAAATTAAGTTTGTTTAAAACATTATAGCCCATCTGGTTCCCCTAAATCAATCAAAACGTAAAATACCAGTTAAGTACCCGGATACACGTAAGAGGTTTTACCGGGGGGTCAGCTTCAGATCAAAGACCGACGGCCGGGATGTTTGACTGCTGCGAGCGAAGCTAAGCAGCCCATAATCCGAAGCCGCAAGATCCAGATTCAAACTTGCTAAGCGAGGTACTTTCACTGCGAGCGGAACGAAACAACCCGTAAGCGGAGGGTGTAGGCTGTGTGCAAACAATTTCTACTAATATATTCCGTACACGGGGCAGCTATTCAAAGCTTTCGCTAGTAGACCACTTTCCCAAAATGTTTGTTGAAACAACAAAACATATAAACTTAATTTTGTAAATTTGCTCAAATCACGTCAGCTGTTAAATTATTTAAATAGTAAATTCGTTTTTAAAGCATTTTATAACCAGTTTAATTACAAAACGTATTACTGAATTTTGATACTATTTCAACCTCGAGACTAAGGATAAAATACCTTTTCTCACCCTGTTGACGGCCTTGTAGTTTGATGTTTCCTTTGTAGGGGTGAGTGTGTGAAGGTGTGTGTGTGTGTGTGTGTGTTTGTTGTATTTATAACTACACATTTAACATTATTTAAACTGTTAACATATTGTGGTATTATATATTTCCAGCTCCGAATGTTCATCCGCAGTGTCGATGCGTTCCCACTGGAGTTCTCTATGAGAGGATTTCAAGTTATAAACAAAGTTCTGTTCGCTGCGGTAAGACTTTTAACTATTATTACAACTATTACTATTTAGATATCTAGTTCATAAATTAAAAAGCTAATATACGATATTAATATTGTAGTGTATATATGTATTTTATATTTGTTTATCAACTTTGTAAATGCATAACAATAATTTGACGACGACACCAAATAGTTACAATTCAACAAATTAATAAAAACTAGCTGACCCGTGCGAATATTTCGCAAGTTTGGAGTAGGCCTACATTTACCTGATTTAACACGTTGATTTAATTCAGTTAATTAAGTTTATTTATTTACATTGGTTTATAAATAACAGTTTCCCTATACAATCTTACAGTGTAAACAATCTATATAACAGCTGTCATGCTAGTTAAACAGATGGTTAGTAGATGGCGCCTTTCATTAGGAACATACAGAGTATAATATAAAAGTTTTTTAAATCAATTTTTGTTATTAAAAAATGAATTTTAAGCTGTTTGTCTATTTTTCCCGTGTAATGGTTAAGTAAAGCTTTAAAATGATGCCTCATTCATGTAATTTGATGATGTATTAAGGAAGTTATGGCGTACCGACAAAAAAATAGTCTTGAGAAATAATATATGCGATTCGGTTTTTAGGAGTAGTATTGTATGTTAAAAAACATATTAGCCTACAAATGAATAGAAATCAAATTATAAAACCTCCATACCAATTCTTATCAACTAATAAAATTATGGTCTTATTAGGTTGTATTTTAGCTAACAAGTTCGTCAATGTTCCTCTGTTTGGTTTTGTAGACATTGTTTTTGAGATAATACAAAAATTAAGTCTAGAGGAAACTGATCTGGTGATCTGACCGGCCAATCTATCTCTCCTCTACGTACAATCCATTTGTTCTGTAAGGTATTATTTAAAATTTGGCGAGCGGCTGGCTCTAACACCAAGAGCTGGTGCTCCATCTTTCCTAAACATAAGCTGTTTAGTTGTTGTTGATATAATTCTTGTGTGTTTGGTAAAATCCTGATTAATTTTTATTTTTTTTAAAGTACTAAATGTGTTTCATAAAATGAGTGCTAATTTACATCCACTTCAATATTACATAACCAGAAGCCGGACTAGAGCAATAGTTAAAAAGTCATGTTTCCGATGATCTTTTTTTATTTTTTTGGGCCGAAAGTATTTTTTAATAAGTTATTTAAGACAAACAGTTAACAATTAATGTATTTTTTATGTCAAAATCTGGCTGTTAAAAAGAAACAATAATAGTGATATTTAAAGAATAGATAAATAAATAGGACAGAAATGACTAGGACATGTGGTAGAACGAGTGAAAGGAAATAATGTTTTTTTTAAAGAGTAATTATTAATGTAAGATAATTTGAAATAATTGATTCTGAATTTTTAATTTTTGTTGAAAATTATATACAAAGGCATTTCTATACATGTGATTAATTATATTTATAGTCTCAGATTGATTATTTTTTCTAAATAATTTCTTTGCTCTTTCATGTTAATTAACTATGTTTAGAACGTTAATTACAATTACTATTTTTTAATCACATTTTAAATGGAAGCTTTTCAAGTAGTGAAACAATTATAGTAATATGCGATTTTCGCTCATTTGATTAACGATAACTTCAAAACGAATTTAAATATTCAAAAACGGAATAAATCATCGTTTTTTGTCAAATTTTACATTATAATCATGTATTAAACGACTAATTTAGAAATACAAAAAAGTAGATTAGGCTGATCACAGATGGGGAACACAAATGTAAAACTCACCAAAAAGAGGTTCTTTTATATCTGTGAATAACTGCATTTATTTCTCTCTCATAAAACTCGTACATTTTGAAATATTAAGACGTTTCCAGAATTTTAAATCACCCTGTACATAACTAATTACCTATAATTATACTACTAATTATCTATAATTACACATGGCGCCAGGTATAATAAATTTATATCGTTGTCGAATCCCCAGTAGATGTGGGTGCAATATTTGTGTTGCAATCAAATGAAAACGACATTTCTTCAATTATGTCGTGCTCAGAGTTATAACGAATTACAAACCTATAAAAGGACTTTTGCGTGACTCTAGGCTTTAATTTTAAATGATCCTCATTGCATTTTCTGTGAGGCAAATAACCTATAAACGTGTTGTTTGTTTTAATTTTTCATTAAAATAATCCCATAATTTTATTAGCAAAACAGTAATGCATTCAATATATTTTAAGCAAAAGAAAAATAAAGAATAATTTAAGTTAATCTAGAGCAATGAAAATGACAGTTAAATCAATATTATAAGCATAGTAGTGTAAATAGTTGTAGCTTTTGGTTGGAGGTGTCTAGTTTGTAGGAGACTCTACTTGGTAGGGTATGGAATACCATCATTATAACATTTGAAAAATTATCTGTTGGATATCATTTTTTTTTTTAACATTCCAGAACCAACTGATGCTAGTTTTAAGGTAAAATATCATAAAATATTTGTGATAAATATTTATTTGTGACATTATATTTTACTGACACAAACAATTAACAGTTTGTTGTTTAGGTTAAAGAGTAGCAACAGCTTGTATAAAATAAGTTTGTAAGACTAGAAAAGGAAATATTTATGCACAAGATTGAAAAACAGTCTTTATATTTATTTATTAAAACTATTTGTGATAAATATTATATTTTCTGACACAAACAGTAAACAGTTTCTTGTTTAGCTTATAGAGTAGCAACAACTTAAAATAAGTTTGTAAGTAAAGAAAGGGAGTATGATAGTTATTTATACACAAGATTGAAAAACAGTCTTTATATTTCTTTATTTCTTATTTTATTGACAAAACTTATAGTGTAATTTAAGTAAATCCAACAAAGTTTAATTTCATTACAAATAACTTAAAAAATTTAATACAATTTACTAAACATATTTTAGAGAAGATGATGTTTAAAATTAATATAAACCTCAGAACGTTGTACTTTTAATCCTGTTTTTTACAAACATTAATAATAATGAATACTTTTCTATTTTAAATGATCCTCATTGCATTTTCTGTAAGGCAAAAATAACCTTTAAATGTGTTGTTTGTTATAATTTTTCAATAAAATAATCGCATAATTTTATTAGCAAAACAGTATTGCACTCAATATATTTTAAGCAAAAGAAAAATAGAGAATAATTTCAGTTAAACTAGAGGAATGAAAATGACACTTATATAATCATCATAAGCATAGTGGTTTAAATAGGGCCAGCTTTTGGTAGGAGGTGTCTAGTTTGTAGGAGACTCTACTTGGTAGGGTATGGAATACCATCATTATAACATTTGAAAAATTATCTGTCGGAACACATTCTTTTTAAACATTCTAGAACCAACTGATGTTAGTTTTAAGATAAAATATCATAAACTATTTGTGATAAATATTTATTTGTGACATTATATTTTACTGACACAAGCAATTAACAGTTTGTTGTTTAGGTTATAGAGTTTCAACAGCTTGTATAAAATATCATAAGCATAGTGGTGTAAATAGGGGTAGCTTTTGGTAGGAGGTGTCTAGTTTGTACGAGACTTTACTTGGTAGGGTATGGAATACCATCATTATAACATTTGAAAAAATTTAATGTCGGATCACATTTTATTAAAACATTCTGGAGCCTACTGATGCTAGTTTTAAGATAAACTATTTGTGATTAATATTATATTTTATTGGCACTAACAATAAACAGTTTGTTGTTTAGGTAGCAACAACTTAAAATAAGTTTGTATGTAAAGAGAAGGAGTATGATAGTTAAATATTTATACACAAGATTGAAAAACAGATTTTATATTTCTTTATTACTTTAATTTTGTTGACAAAACTTTTAGTGTAATTTATGTAAATCTAACAAAGTTAAATTTCATTACAAATAACCTAAAATGTTGAATACAGTGTATTATACATATTTTGGAGAAGATGTTGTTTAAAATTAAAGTAAACCACAGATATTTGTACTTTTAATCGTGTTTATTGACAAACATTAATAATAATGATTACTTTTGAGTAGGAACTAAATTAGAGGACAAAATTTAACTTCCTTGTTTTCTTAGCGAAATCTTGTATAATCTCAATAACAAAACAAGGTTGATATTTTATGTAAAGTTACATGATGTGCTCCCAAAATCGCATTTCCATCGTTAACAAGTCCGACTTGACTTCGACTTTACAATTTCATCCTTCGTTAATTTCGCTACTTTGCTAAATACTAAACATTACGTTCGACAAGTATCCTTATTCGAGTTTTCTTAAGGATATTGTCAATGAGATTCTACTTGCTCCGAACCTTAGAATTATTTCTCTTTCAACTATTCCTAGTGGTCAAGAAAGTTTGTTGATATTCTAAAAAGTGCAAACATGTCTTACTAGAATAAGGCGAGCGCAAAACGTTACTAGTCTCATTTGCAAGTTCCAATAGTCCTTGCCGTAGAACTATATCGCGATTGTTATTTTGCAAATAAATATTTATACAACACTTGTTAGCAACACTTTGAGCTCTCTGAATAGTAGATATTTACTCTGTGTTGATAACCAACAAATCAGTGAGCCAATATTTATGATTTAGAAAAATTTATGAAAAACGCACTGGACCGCTAGACTAATGGCCATGTCACTCCCTACCTAAAATGGAACTTATCGTCTATGATACACTGAACTAAACTAAATAAAGCAGCCTACTTAGTATGGTGATTATTGACCGGTTCTATCTTGATAACCGAGGGCTGTATCATATAAGTCATTGGATTGAAATTACAGCTGATCAATAATCACCATACAAAGTAGGCTGATTTATTTAGTTTAGTTCAGTGTATCATAGACGATAAAATGGTGTACACCAACCGGCTCAATCCGTATCGCACTATAAATTATGTGTTGTGTACTTTGTGTTTTTAATGTGTTTGTGTTTGTATGTGTGTATATGACGACCTGAACAGTGATTGATATATTTTATACTTGATAATGAGATTACGCTATCGAAACGTGTCGTAAGTAGGACAACTCAAGAAGTCACAAGATGGACTAACAATCAGGTAAAATACTATTGTAATTTCATGTATTTATTTCATTTTATGAAGTGACATGGATACCAAAATGATGAAACTAAACTGTTAAGATGCTCCTAGTTGGACACTTACAAAATGTAAAGTTACCTTTTAAGGTTGTTCACAGAAACACAGAGTTTATGAAACAATTAATGTATTGTTTAAAATAAAAAAGATTGATACGGTCTGAAATATACAGATATACGAGCTTAGTTATATAAACAAATCTTTATACACCCTTAAATATAAAATGAATTCACAAATTAGTTCTTAAAATATAAAAGAAAAGAACCCCATTTATCGTTTTTTATTATTATAATTAGCAAAACAATCCCTTATAATTTTTAAATTAATAAAATCCCTCCCTTTATTATTATGATTATACATATAAGAAATTAGTATATTTTAGTTTGGTACACAATTTGTACACAGCTGAAAAGACAGAGCTTCTGAAAGACAATACAACTTAATCTATAGAGAAATATATTATATATAAATGTCTTAACTAGAATGTACAAAAATGTTCTAATTTTATTTACATGTTATAATATTTTTCGTCAACAAAATTTGCTTTAGTAATTATAATTTAGTTTACAAATTTAAACAAATACAAATTAATTAGTTTTTTTTAAATCTATATATTATATAAAACTGAAATACCACTGACTGACTCACTCATCACAGTATCTCGAAAACCATATCTACTAGGAATGTGAAATTTGGTATACATATTGCTCATAGGCCCTACAATCGCCCTAAGAAAGGATTTTGAAATATTTCGCGTTTAAGGGTTGAAACAACCCTTAAAACCATAAATATTGTTTGTTTTATATCTCAAAAACCTTATGGCCTAGGAAAGCCAAAAAGCTCAAATTTTGTACATTTATTTCTTTCAAGATCATATAAAAAGTTAACCAGTTTTACATTTTGTTACGTTATGCTAGGGGTGAAAATGTGATAATAACACCTCAAAACACTAAATATACATGTTTATACATTCCTTTACAGGTAGTGTTCTGATAAATTGTAAATTTATTTATTACAGGATATATAGAAAAAATAAACCAGTTTTACATATTGTCACTTTCTGCTAAGAGGTGAAAATTGTAGTACCGACCCCTAAAACTATAAATAATAATTGAATACATCCTAGGAACGTGAAATTTGGTACACATATTGCTCACAGGCTCTAGTGGCGCACTAAGAAATGAGATTAAAATATATGTCCTAAAGGGTTGAAACAACTCCTAAAACTATACATATTATTTGTTTACTTTCCTTAAAGCTAGAAAGCTGAAATTTTGTAAATTTATTTCTTGAAAAACACATAAAAAGTAAATCAGTTTTACATTTTGTCACGTTTTGCTAAGGGGTGGAAATATAGTAACAACAAGTAAAACAATTAATATTAATTTTTATACTTTCATTAAAGCTAAAGAGTTGAAATTTTGTACATTAATTTCTTACAAGATGCATATAAAATAAACCAGTTTTACACTTTGTAACTTTCTGCTATGGGATTGAAAATTAGTAACAACCCCTAAACCTATAAATATTAATTCAATAACGTTGAAGAACGTGAAATTTGGAACACTTATGCTTATAGGCACTAAGAAATAATTTCAAAATATTTGGCGTTTAAGGGTTGAAACAACCACTGAACAAATAAATGTTGTTTGTTATACTTTCCTTAAAACTAGAAAGCTGAATTTGTTTTTAAATTTATTTCTTGAAAATCACATAAAAAGTTAACCAGGTTTACATTTTGTTACGTGCTGCTAAGGGGTGAAAGAGTAATAACAAGCCCTAATAACTATAAATATTAATTGGTATTCTTTCCTTAAAACTAGATATCTGAAATTTGGCATTAAATTTATTAATTTTAAGGAATTATTTAAATGCGTAAAGTTGAATAAATTCATTCCGGATCTATGCATGCGCATATTACAGTCGTATCTGTTCGTTCTGCAACATCCAGCTAAGACTGTGATTTACCAGTCTGTAGATTTAGCGGTTGAAAAAGAAGACGCTCTTAACTATGAATTCTTTATTTTTAATTGATTAAAATTATTCAGCAAACATACCTTGACGAAGACGATTGACGGGCAGCCAATGAACAAAACATACCAAACTAATTGAACATACATGTAATAATTCACTTTGAATAAAAGATGAGAAAAATGAGGGAGAAATATTACAATTATGTAATATAGTGATGCAAAACAATTCCTCGTAGCGAAGCACGTGTATTCAGCTAGTATCTATTATCTATATATATATGTGACTTCAATTTGCTAAGAAGAAAAAAATCAAATAATTGAATAACTTAGAATTAGAGCCTTAAGGTCTGTAATACCAAAGGTTTTGCTAGCATCCCATCCAATAATATATTTTGTTTACAAAAATTCTACACTAAAACATACATATAAAATCATATAACTACAAAAAAGAATAATTTATCGTTTGTGCAAGTAAATGTTTTAAATAGTTAAATAGTCGAAAAGATGTTGAGAACGGAGATGTAACGAATAATAAAATTAAGTTTGACTTGATTGAAATTTGCAGTTGAATTTGTTGCTGATTTGTGTAGCTGCTTGCTGATCCAGTTATTCTTAACTGCATGTGCAAATAAATACAAACGTTTTCCAAGGGCCTTTCCAATGTCACCATTTATTTTTAGTAGACACAGGATAGTTATCAAGTTGCTAGCTTTAGTGTGCAAGTTATAGTTGGTGAAAACTTGATTAAAGTTAGTTATAAAGTATCTAAACACATGTCCTTGAATTTACATTAATTAGGTAGTTATGCTTGATTAAGCCTTTTTTAGTTTAATATAACATGTTTATCACGGTTGAAAGGTTTATTGGTAGAAGTTATTAGGAATTTACAAATAGCTATTGCTGTATGCAATGGCTATATATGTTATCACTTTGTTAGGAAATTAGGCTATTTTAGTAATTACTTTTATAATAATTTTTTTTAACTACCAAATAAATAAATTACAAATATTTACAATAAGATTAATCTATAGACTACTTATAAAAGCCAAATACAATTGACTCATTGACTCATCACAGTTTCTCCAAAACCACGAGGCCTGCAAACATGAAATTTGGCACTAATACTCTTTATAGGCTCTAGACGCGCACTAAGAAAGGGTTTCAGAAAATTCGAAATTTTAGGGGGGTTTTGGGGTTTCAAAGTTACTAAATCACGATTTATCAAAACCTACCGAACGGATTGGAATGAAATTTGATGTGTAGCTTCCTCTAGGGCCATAGATGCTCGTTAAGAAAGTTTTTCAAAAAATTCGAAATTTTAGGGGAGGTTTGGGGGGTCAAAGTTACTACAAAAAACCATCCAACGGATTGGAATTAAATTTGGTATGTAGCTTTCTCTAGGGCCCAAGGTGCTCGCTAAGAAAGAGTTTTTTTTAATCTAAATTTTAGGGGAGGTTTGGGGAAGGATCAAAGTTACTAAAAATCCCCATAAGAAATACATAGTGTAATATATTTATTGATATAATATATTTTTTGTTAATATACATTTAACTTTAATTTTTCTATCCGTGCAAAGCCGGGTCGGGCAAGCTAGTTAATTAATAAATTGAAGTTAAGTTAAATAGAAGTTATTATGTTTTACAAATATCTATTGCTGCGGACATTGGCTAGCTATGTTGTGGGTTTGGGCAGCTGCTTGTTGAACCAGTTATTCTTAACTACATGTTCAAATAAATACAAATGTTTTAGTTAAAAGGCCTTTCCAATGTCACCATTTATTTTTAGTAGACACAGAATAGTTATCAAGTTGCTAGCTTTAGTGTGCAAGTTATAGTTGGTGAAAACTTGATTAAAGTTAGTTATAAAGAATCTAAACACATGTCCTTGCATTTACATTAATTATGTAGTTATGCTTGATTAGGCCTTTTTTACTTTAATATAACATGCTTATCACGGTTGAAAGGTTTATTGATAGAAGTTATTAGGAATTTACAAATAGCTATTGCTGTATGCAATGGCTATCTATGTTATCAATTTGTTAGGGAATTAGGCTATTTTAGTAATTACTTTAAGAATGATTTTGTTTAATTACCAAATAAATAAATTAAAATTATTTACAATAAGAATAAATGATTAATAAATTGAAAAGTCTATTGAAAGAAGTTATTATGTTTTACAAATATATATTGCTGTGGACATTGGCTAGCTATGTTGTAGGTTTGTTACGTAATTAGGTTATTCATTAATTACTTTCAGAATTAATCTACGTATTACTTTTAACTAACACAATTTACAAAATATGGTTATTTACTGGTACTTATGGTAAACTAAGGGCATCTTATGGTTTACTTATACCATGTCTTAGTATTTAATTTTACCTGATTTTGCTGGAAGCTTATATTGAAATACGAAACTGATTTTAAATAAAAAATGAACTGACTGAATGACGAAACTTTATTTATTAAAGAGATAAGCACTCACGCCACGTAAACTAAATTATCTAGAAAACCCGTTGCCTCGGACTATATTAGCGCAGATCTGATTACCTTTCAATCATTATCTTTGTGTCAAGGGCAGTGAGGGTGAAGCCGAGTGGTGTTACCCTCGGTGCATCTTTGTTTGGAGTTTGGTAAAGAGAGACAGATTTTCCGCTTTACTTGAAGGTATGCTAGGTTAATGGAATTAAGGAGAATTTAATGTTACTTAATTTTTAGTTACGATTTTCTGGAAAAAAACCTACCATCAGCCTTCTTATTAAAAATGGAAAATTAACTTAGACTCATATGTCATGATTACTAGGTTATACCACAATTTATGAATATTTTGTATTTGGATTTTCTTTACTAAAACACATTATGCAAACAGCGTAGTATGTGGGGATCGTGAAATTCCCAAATGGTAATAATTATTATATAATGCTACGGTAATCAAAAAATAAAGTTAATGGAAAATTTCAAAATTCCTCTAATTTCAAAAGGGAAAGGTTTTCTATTGTATATAAGAGTAGGAATAAAATGAAGGTAAAATATTAAGTAATATCGAATTTTAAATAATAAATGCAAAAAAATTTTAAAATAAAGAAATTTTAACTTTAATAGAGTATAGACAAAATTAAGTGTTTTTAAGTTATACATTAAGAAGCAGTAAATAAGAAAAAAATTTAGAGAAATGTAAAATAAAAAAAAAAAATTAATTAAACTAATTTGAAAGAGTGATAAATTATTTCACACCTTTAAGGTAATATATAAAAAAATAAGTTAAAATGTTTAATCAAGTAGCAAAACAGAGTATGGTATGTACAGAAAAACCAGTATATAACATAAAGTGAATAGTTTAGAGGCATACGCCTATTTGAAGTGAGGAAAATTCACCCAAAGAGTTCACTACCAAGTTATAAGTCAATACTCGCTCTGTAAATTTCTGTAAATTTGTTTTTCTTAATTAAATTTTTATTGAAGGCGTACTCAGACATAACATATTTCTTTAGTTTATTTATGTTAATCCCTTTTTTTTGTAGAATAAAAAATCGATGTAAGCCGAGAGTGAGTGTAAAACAGGTCAGCAAAAAAATGTCCGGATAGAGCAGATGGAGTTTAAACTACTTCCTACTGATGGCTATTAAACAAAAACTTCCTTCTCGTCAACTTAGCTACACTTCACATGTGTACAAACGGATACGCTGTATTTAGATTTATTTTATACATTTTAGCATTACCTCTTTTATGGTTAAGTGTTTGCTAATATCTCAACCCTTGGGAATGCCTATTTGTTTAAAAAATGCTTCGTTTTTATTTTGTTAAACTAAGAATTCAATTTAATGATACAAATTTCGAAGCTGAAAATGTAAAAACGACCATCAAAATGTAAGAGTTAGTAAAGTATCAAACAAATAAAAACTATTACAAATGTATCAGACTAAGGTATTTGACCTTTTATATCGCATGTCAAATGTTTGAATGTTTTCCAATTGTCTGATTTTACATTGTTCCAGATTGTTTGAAATGTAATGACATACGTCATTATCCTTATTCAGTTTGACCAAAGCATCATATCTCTTCGTGCAAATCCATCTCAACATTTGCCTAATAACTGTACTGTAGGCCTACATCAAGGATGAACTGATTTTAAAGATACGTCACGCTAGCCTACATTACTAATTTACTCTAAGCCTAGTGTTTGCACGAGTGCAATGACCAGACGCTTTTTACGCATTTTGTAACTCTTGACACACGACCGCTAAAACATTACATTACTGAAATACTACCAGGTGGTGTGTGTCAGCATGTTGACGTCATAGGCGATCCAACAACAGTAAGAACCTTTTTTATCCAGAAGTAAAATTTTCGTTATAGAATGAAACGTTTTTTGAATTTATGTAAACATATTCATATAGGAGATTATTTTCATAGTTTTTTTACCGTATGGTTGTCCCAAAACCGATAAAAACGTAAAATACGCTATCGAAATCCATGTGGGGATTTTATCGTGGGTGCAGTTTCCGATTTGAAGCCGATGGCCGGGATGCAGACTCGCGAAGTGAGTTTGACCTGTGTCGGCAAAGCGATGCAGTCCTAATCCAAAGCCGCAAAAATTTCAAAATTCTTTAACGGAAAATAAAAAACTCAAAATGTAAAAAATATTAAAAGCTGTGATTGCTCTTAGCTAAAATTAGTGATGGTGCTGCACTAAAAAATGTTTATACTTCCTACAACAGCCAAACACCACGCCGCAGGAGCTACTCTTACTATCGATATATCTAACAGTGTGATATGTTTAGCGACAGTTCTCTACAAGTTAACTTTATGAGTGGTTTTTTTCAGTAATTTCTTGTTTGCATTGTTGTTGTGATTAGGTTAAAATAATGGCTGAAGCTGATGAGCCATTTCATTAATTAATTTATTGTTACTATCGCTCTATCTAAAAGTGTGAGATGTTTAGCGACAGTTCTCTACAAGTTAACTTTATGGGTGGTTGTTTTCAGTAATTTCTTGTTTGCATTGTTGTGATGATTTGGTTTAAATAAGGGCTGAAGCTGATGAACCATTTCATTAATTTATTTATTATTACTATAGCTCTATCAAACAGTGTGAAATGTTTAGCGACATTTCTCTACAAGTTAACTTTATGAGTGATTGTTTTCAATAATTTCTTGTTTGCATTGTTGTGGTGATTATGTTAAAATAATGGCTGAAGCTGAAGATCTATTTCATTAATTTATATATTACTACTATCGCTCTATCAAACACTGTGAGATATTTAGCGACAATCTCTACAAGTTAACTTTATGAGTGGTTGTTTTCAATAATTTCTTGTTTGCATTGTTGTGGTGATTATGTTC
>JAGFPH010004622.1:74923-92475 GCA_018207615.1 Philaenus spumarius | reverse complement strand
GCTGATTAGTCATTTCATTTATTTATTTATTATTACTATAGCTCTATCAAACAGTGTGAGATGTTTAGCGACTGTTCTCTGCAAGTTAACTTTATAAGTGGTTGTTTTTAGTAATTTCTTGTTTGCATTGTTTTGGTGATTAGGTTCAAATAATTTCTGAAGTTTATGAGCCATTTCATTAATTTGTTTTACTAAGGTATATTTTGTTTCATAATAAATAAATATTATTCTTACATCTAGGCCTACATTTACATTTAATTGAAAATAAAACAAATAAGTATTGCTAAGTTTGATGAGCTTAATTAATAATAAGAAGAACAGTGTAGAACTCGTTTAGCAAAAAATAAAAAATATGTTCTGTGTGAAAAGCTAAATTTGTTTAGTTATTTTAATAAAACTCTAAACCGTGAAGTTAAAAGTGTAAGACGTTTTAAATGTATACCAAGCAAATACTAAAGGCTTGCTGATTTATATCATATTATACTAAAGGCTGATACTAAAGGCTGATTTATATCATATTAAGTCAGTTGAGTGTATTAAAAAATAGTAGGAATATAAAATAAATACAATTTGATTTTATATCTGCTGGGTATTGTGCACTTTTTTGTTAAGGCATAATACAACACCAAATGTAATTTTCAACTACAGTTGGGTAAGTTGCAAAGTTAAAATTGCTTGAATGTACTTTCACGTGTAAAAGGATTGTATTTCAACTGTCGGAACAAATTGTTTCACAAAGTGGCGCAAGAACTTTCGGAACACTTGCTTACAACTTGCGACAAAAATCTCAACTCAGTATTTAGACCATTCAAGATCACTTTTACGAGTAAAGTTGAAACATTTTCCCTAATTTAAACGCAGAGTAAATTGGCGTTATCATTTTATCTCGACAACACCAAAGACAGTCGCCAAAGACAATTTAGTTTAATTGTTGTAGGACATTGGTAAATAAATTAAGGATTGTTTGGTGTAATGGGACATAATTGAACATGGCCTAGATAGTTACAAACATATAGTAAACTACATCAATAATCAAGCATTAACGATGGTAAATTATGTTCATGTTTACTCTTGTTTATAAAAATTCGAATCTCTGAAAACACAGGTTTGAAACAAATTGTGAAGGAGTTTAATTGTACTTTGTAGTATGCCTATTTTACTATACTGACCTGTGAACTCCATTTTAAAGTTGAAAACAAAGGTAATTGTACAAATGTGTATATTATTTAAAAAATGTGTTGTCACTACTATCCATGTACAAACTTCTGCAGTATTTGACAAAAAAACTATTAACCTAATACAGTACTAGACGAAATTTTATAAACTTTAACTTACATAATATCCTAAATAATATTTTTGATGTTTTGCAATGCCATAGTTTAAAGAGACCTACACAAAAACAGATAAAATGCGTGATTTAGATTATAAACTTCAATAACACACATAATTTTAGGATATGTCAGTTAGGTCAATATGAAAGTTGTAGGCCTAAACATAACTTCCAAAACAAACCATTAACAATGTGAAAACACCATATAAGTCAGCATACATACAAGTAATAGCTACAACTGCATTTAAAACTTTAAATTTTAATATCTTAAAAAAAATTTGTTTCCCTTTGTTTCGCCACAAGTCTAAATGGTAAACATGGGAGTTTAGTGGGTGAAGCCGCTAGTCGACCCGGGAACATCATTATTTTCCTACTTGGTTATACAAGATTGTCTTTTCTTTATTATATAATGGGCCCAATCAATATTCCAAACTTAAATTAAAATTATATTATAATCATATTATAATATACGATAAATCAATTATTATGCAGCATTTATGAAAGATGAATGATTCTAATTGTGGGGTACCACGGTAAATGAAGATAGGCTTCGCAAAAATACAGTGTATTCAACATATAAAGTGATTGGAGCAATCGACACTTTGATGCGGTGAAACCGGTACCTATAAGAGAAGAAATCGTGTATATGATGACGTAAGTTGAATTATGTGTAACTAAATAATACCCATACGATAATAATGGCAATAAAGAAGCCATCATATATGTATTTAATCTTGAAAGACATTTTTAGATATGTTGGTAGATAAATTACTAAACTCTTAATGGACGTCGCCCATATTACTTTAGAAACTGCTGCTCCAATTGAACTACAACTGATTCCTCCTCAGTTAAGACTAAAGCTTCGACATAATAGTGAAATATAGAGGTTATTGTAAATGACAAAAGCTTTTATTTTTTAACATACATGAGGAGAGATTTCACATAGAGTGTAAAAATGTTTCACATTGTATGTAAGAAGTAAATGTATCTTTAAATCTACTCTGCACGGAGTTCCAAAGAAAATATTTACTTCTATTATATCCCTAATTTGATTCTAAATACTTAACCCAAAGGTCTTTTCATTGCTATAAACAACAAATTATTTTACCCCTATAGTTACCTCATATTATGTCTAGCAGATATAATAAAACAATAGTCGCTATTCATTCAATCTCTGCTTTCAAATCAAGATTCTTTGAAAAGTGTCTAGTAAGTAAGAAGGTTATCGAACCCGAGTAATTCGTAAGCACTAGATGACAATGCAACTTGCATGTGGGTGATATACTTAAAAACATGTCTGTTCCAAATGAAGACGACTCTGACTTTACAGTTTTTCGGACTTGTGACGTTGACTCCTGATTCACACAGTGATTGTCTTCAGAGGCCAGTATTATAAAACAGAACTCATTAAGACGTATATTTTAAATAAATAAGGAAACAGTAGGAATAAAGAAGATACAAATAAACTACTACTAAATAAAGAACATTAAAAGGATGTTTAAATGTAACATTCTGACGAATAAGATATCTACAGAATTATAATTGTTACTTTCAAACCTAATAAACAAGTGTTTGTTAAATATTTGTGAATTTATGGATTTTGTGGATACATTTCTTTAAAGATTTAAACAACTTAGAGGTTTACTTGGCAATTTTAAAGAAATCATTGATATTACTTTGACCAGTAGAAAATCAACCAGATGTTTTCAGATAGTTTTATGTTACGTATTTACTTTTGTAGAACATATTTAATATCTATTTAATACAGCTTACTAAATTTAAAGTAAAATAATACTTATTTCCACTGTCCAGACAAATCATTTAAATAATTCCAACCGTTGTGAGTGCAGGAGTAAAATACAATGCGCATGCGTGTTTCGTGATAAATGTGTTTTACGTTACTTTTTGCAATGAACTCGACGCCTTTCAATCTATCGTCGGACAATTCATTTTCCACAACAGACACTGGGTTCATTTCTTGCAGTGAGGAGCTCGGCTTTAAATTCCTGTTAACTTAAACTATTCTTCTGGAACTTACAGTTTGTGAAAAACAACAAAACATATCAACTTATAATTATTATGTAAACTGTTAGTGCCGTGACCTTTATTTATAATATTGACACCATTTCCTCCGCAACATTTTCAATTGACCTATAACGGTTTACGTAATATAAAACAATAACTAATCATTTTGAGATATGTAGTTCGAGATATTGCAAAAATATAAAAAATAAAATCATGATTTCCAATCTTTTAAAATGTACTGCAGTTGAAAGTGTAGAGGAAAACTTAAGTTTATCCATTTTGATTTTTTTTATTTCTCCCCCTATACGATAGTATATGGAGAAAGTATTGTATTCATCAAAATTTTCGAGTTTGAGTTTTTGGTGGAAATGTCCGTTTTGGGTCCCGCTGAACCTAAAAAAGTGGTTTTCGGAGTGGGGTCTGAGTGTGGGGGTGTGGGGGGGGGGGGGGGGGGGGGGTGTCTGGGTGTGTGTGTGGGTGTTATCAGACCTAGAGCCTAAACCAATCGTCCGATTTTGATGAAATTTGGTATGGAGGTACTAATCCACGGTATCTCCAGGTTATAATTTCAATTTTGTGAATTTTACATTTTTAAGGATAATTTTCCCATAAAAACCCTTAAAATAACGGAAAAATCAACTTTTCTCAAAAACGGAATTAACGATTTTGATTACAATTTTACAGTTTATTAGGGACCTAAAGTACTATAAACTGTAAAATTTTAATGAAAATAATTCTAGCTGTTTTTGGGAAAAGTTGGTTTTTCCGTTATTTTATGGATTTTTATAGAAAAATTACTCTTAAAAATAAAAAAATCTAAAAAATTGGTATTTTGAATTATTATTCTACTGATGAAAAGGTAGAGTATGTTATAGTACTTTTCGTCAAAAATAAAATTGCACCACCCGCATCCCTGTAAAATTATGGTTTAAAAGATGTTGTACTTTTTCTGATTTTCCATATTAAACCTCCATAAATAATTATACCAATCTTATATAGACTAATAATGAGGGAGAAAGTATGTGTCAGTTTCCTGATACCGTCTATTTATATAAGTTTACCAAATAAAAGCAAACACCAAAAAATGCTTACTGTATAATTCAATTAAAAATCTGTAGTTTCATGAAATAAAATAGCGGATTTGGACCAAAACTTAACATTATTTTAGGTTAGGAATACAATGAAACAAGACACGTTTATTTGTAGCCAATTTGACTAAATTAGAATCAGGTAATTATTCTTCACAACTAACAGATTTTACGAACTAAGTGTAAGCAAACAAAAGGTTTACTGTATTATAAGTCAAACGTATGGTGTTATATAACACATAGTGTTCTTTAGTTGGTTATATCAAAATTTGTTTGAAATGTTGATTATTCATAATTTAAATATTAATAGTGAAGTTACAGCGCATGCGTTAATTCAAATTATTGGAGATGGTAGTGTCTATTTCGTCTTACTTCAGCTATGTATATGTCAACGCTCAATCGCTATTTCCTTTAAAATATCAGAGTATACAATAATCTGTTTGAATTGTCTTAGCCTTGTGTCAACGCAGAGGTTATTGATCGAATCAAGTAATAGCACAGCCTCTAGTATTTAATATTTTACAGTTAAACAAAACCTTTTGAGTTGGTCTAAGTGTTTGGTTGTTGGTGAACATTGTGTGATATAATAACTTTAGGTCACTGGTGGGTGACTTATTGGATATAAGATGCAATTTAGAGGCAAATTGATGGTTAGTCTGTAAGAATAGTTTTAATGTATAATTTGAAATGAAATAAATATATCTAAAAAAAAAAAAATATGCTTTGTCATTTAATTATTACTTGTTCCAATTAAATATTGACTATGTAACAACCCTGAGATGAAAATGTAATAAACTAAGTAATTAGATAGTTTAAATATACCGGTTAAAGGTTAATTTAATAAATACCAAAATGGACATTTTAATTTCTTAATATAGAAATGTTCTTAAAAGTTGTAATTTAAATGTCTCTTCAATTGAGACGTGTAAAATCAAAACATGAGACATCACTTTTTTTACAAAGTTCCAAATGTCGTCTTTTTAACTTTGAGGAAAATAACATTCACAACAGAACACATCATGCAGTTTTTTAATGCTGAAGCGGAAGGTTAGTTTCAAAATAAGACAACTAGTTAAACCAGTATCAAAACACATCTCATCAGGGTCTACGGCATCATTGTTATTGTCTACTGGCATGGTTGCTATTGAGTTATTACTAAGTAAACTGTTTAAATAAGTATTAAAGATTTATTATTAATAACACGTTTTTGTTTTCAAAACCAGATACATTAAATTATTAAGTTGCATCTATGTTCATTTCCATCACGCGTAGAAGTTTGTGAATTATAAATGTAAAATTTACATAAAAATATTCACTGTGCGTGACGAAACTTCTGCCGTGACTTGTCAAATCCATTGATTTAAGATATACTTCGCACTTTACTACATCATCCAACACTACACAATATATATATAGTTCACACATCATATCAGTTTAGGTCTGATCGGCTGATCATCGAGTTGTGTTAGTCCAGTGTAAGGTGCTCCGAGTTTTAGAATTTTTAGCGAATAACCATAGGAAAGAAGGGCTATTGCGGTGACTCTTTGGTGAGATGTAAGTTCCGATTATACGCATAACTATATTTTACGCCCAATTCGGTGGATACATGTTGATTTAATAAGTCGTTTTGAATAGTTCATTATCCGAAAAACCAAACATAGGAAACACGTTTATTAAATAGAAGTAATTTTTTCAGATTTGTATTACTAGATTGAAACTAATTCAGGCTTATATCTAAAAATTATGATTATAATGCATATTTTGTTTTTTACACGATATTATATCCTGTCCAGTTCCCCCAGAAACGATATAAACGTAAAATGACATAAAACACCTGGTTCAAATCTACATGGGGGATTTTACAGTAGAGGAAGTTTCTAATTCAAAGCTGACAACCGTCATGTTTGTTCACTACGAGCGAAGCAAAACAGTCCATAATCGATAGCCGCAAGTTCGAGATGCAAACTCGATCGAGATTTTGAACGAAGCAGCGAGTTAGCCGGGGCTGGAGGATGTTCTAAACAAAACACACGAATTCTACTAACATGTTTTGTACACGGAGTCAGCTATTCAGCGCCTTCGTGAGTAGAAACATTTCAGAAATAGATTGTTTAAACCGTAAAACGTATAAACTTAATTTTGTAAATTTGCTTATTTCAAGTGGTTCAGCTGCGTGATGGAATTATTGTTCATTCATGTAGTCAACCTTTCCCAGTATATTTTAGTAATTTTCTACAAGGTGGATCTGTTGTCCATACAAGTAGTTATAAACCGAGTTTTTAATTATTTGTATAGATACATACAAAAAGAGCAATGAATAAACATACTTGATTACTCGATTACAAATATTTTAACTGGACAAAAACAAACACACTATTTACTAAATTCAACAAAATGTTATTGAGTTGTGGCGGTAATGGTTTCCCCTGTGTGTGACATTAGCAAGACAGCTTAACACAGATTAAGAAAATATCCAAAACAGACATATTGCAACGGAGACAAGAACCTTGACTACCAAACAAAAGTAAAGGAACAGCGTGTGGAAGAGCACGGGAGACGAATCGTCTGCTTGACTAATTTATTGTTAATTTTTTTTATGGAGAAACTTGAAATTCACGTTATTGTAAAAATCTGACACTAAATGCATTTTTAGTGTTATCATGACCAAATAGCCATTTTTTTTCGTAATTAATAAACGTACATTGAAAACTACGGTCTGTTTTGGCCTACATAAGCCGTTTTAAAAATGATACAGGCAAGTGTATAAGGCACCACTTTGTTGCATGTTAATTATTTTATCCTTTCCGTTTACTAATATTTCCCATAAACTGTTCTTGCAGTAAAAAGCTTGTTTACAGTGATTTTTATTTTCTAATACATTTCCAAAAGCATAGCTAACCTAATAGCATTTAAATGATTTAACATATAGCAATTATTTATGTGTAGCAATTTGTTTGATAAAAGTTAATTCTTTATAAAGGTCGTTGTTAGACATAGGAATGTTAATAAGACATACTATAAAAGGCTGCCAATTTGTGACTATGAATATGTTGTGGAATGTAAAATATTGTCAGTAAACGTAGGTTTCCTAAACATAATTAAACTATAATTACCATTTTAAATTTGTATTGTGAAGAATGGAACATTTTTTTGATTTGGTAAACATATTTCCAGAATGAATTGTATTGCCTTATTAATAGAATTTCAATAATTTAACAATAATTGAAGCTGACGGTCTGATGCTTCAAATAAACATAAAATACGATTTGCACATGCCATGTATTTACCAACACTTAAACTTAGACACTTAGAAACACTTAGAACGGGTTATTACTGTCAAAGTATGTTAAGTCATATTAGTCCATACAAATCTCAGCTACAAATGAAGATAAGGGAGATCTCATTACCAAAATGGCCGGCAATGTTCAACCCTGCATGTGGCATGGTTAAAGCTAAAATTGAAAAGCCTGTTTTTAGCGTTTTGCAAGCATATTTTTAAAAAATCGCCAAAAATAGTAAATGAACCCCAATCCAAAAGTGTACCGTAGCTTTTTTGTAAAAGAAACTTCAAATAATTCAAATATGCCACAAAAATTAGTTTCTTTTGAAATTTTAAAAGTTGTTAGCTTAGAAAGCGAAAAATGTTCAGAAACGGATGAAAAAAAAAACAACTTTATGCCTACATAAAAAATAGTAATAAATTTTTGTAATTTTTTTCAAAATACACAAAAGTTTTATAATTTTAGGTTCTAAATAGAAATATGTAAAAATATATTTCCATTTCACAAATGTTTAGTTCAAAATAACATTTTAAACGTTTTTACTACATAACCTGCAAATCTTGACTAATTTCAAAGTGACTAGCCTAGGCCAAGACATTTTTTACTTCAAACAATTTTTTGTATACCAAAAATTCGAGAATGAAATGTAGAATCGAATAGCATTCTACCTAGTTTCAAATAACTTTACATTTTGTAATTAAAATTCAAAAACCTCAAATCGGCAATTTAACCTAAAACTTATTTCTATAGCCTGTGTTATTTATAAACTTACCGTTTTATTACAACACCGTTATAAGCCTTATTTCACTCAAACACAATCTACACTTATTTATTTATAACTAAAACACAATATAACACTATTTTATAAACTGTAATAACCTTATAATAACACAAAACAAATGTAATAACTGTCAAATGTAATAAAGTCAACTAGACGGGTGACCGTTCTCTGAAATCTGTGCATTTGTAAAGCTTTGTTCTACCAACCGATGAAATCTAAATTTTTTGAATTGGACATAGATAAAAACTGTGAAGTTTTCTGTTTATAACCATATATTGTACATTTTAGGGATATATCGAATAAGACTGTAAGAATCGATTCTAAACAGGCTTGCGTATTGGCCAAACATATGACCAATTACAAGCTTTTACCGTATATCCTGTAGAACAGCTGTTTTCAGAGTAACATGTGATTTGAAGACACAGTTTGAAACAGATGATCTTCTTCATAAATGACTTCTGTGAGGAGTTACAGACCGTTGAAAATGAGACAAAGTCTTGACATTATATGGCGTTCATAGACGCGTGAATCACAGGTGATTTAGGTACTACAATTTTGAAACAGTGATTACGTATGAAAATATCTGCTCTACAAAAAAGTTGTAAATACAAAAATTATAGTTTAATTCGTTACCTTTCCAACGGTACCGGTTTTATTACGATTAAATCATTTTAAGTGGATATAATTATCGATTGTGCAATTTCTCGCAAAGGTTCGAGCGGGTTGCGTTGCCCCTGAGAGACTGCAGTCAAAACTGCAGTCTGCCACTTGCACGGTCAATAAAATGTTTAAAATTTACTAAATATGGTGTTTGTTTCCATTAAAATTGAGTACTATCAAGTACCTTAGGTCAATTGTGTAAATCGTATAGAATATCTTATCATGCATTTTGTTGTTCTCATAATTTGATACTCCAAAAATTATATTTTATGACACTGCCGTGTGGTGTCTATTTTCAAAGGACACCTAAGTGTAAAAAATATGTAGTTTAAATTGTTTCCCTAAAATGTCGCTAAAACATAATACTCCAATTATTTTCAAAAGTAGAGCAGCACAATTTCCGTAAAATTTTACTTTTTCACTTTATAGGAAAAACTTTTGTTCTAAATTTTTTTGAAAACGTTAAATTTGTGTCTTTTTAGCTCTGCACTAACCATTTTGTTTGGGTTGAGAAACGTAAATTTTCTTATTATGTATAATTTATTATCTCAATGGTCATCGTCATCGGTTAGGTGGTTAGTTATGCTTATCGCATATTTATGCGTTGTTAAATGTGACGACACTTCCAAGAAAAGCTGTGCTCGTAGCTCGTTATAAAATATGTCGCGTGTTGTTATTATTAGTTTGGTTACTTCCCCTAGTAATCTAATAATCAACCCTACGGAACCAACCCTTAAATTGAGTGAACCCGCACTTAACAAGTTTGTTATGGTATATTTATCATAAAGGCCAGTTCACACGATAACACAAAGTTACACCACTGCAGATGCAAACCTAGTGCGCTTGCGCCAAGAACGGTTGCGAAACCTATTTAGTGTCGGCTAATACCATCAGTTGCACCGCTACTTGAAGTTGATTCCTGGAGGTAATTGTGGAGTTAAACATGAAAAGAAGTATCAAATGAATAAGTTTAATGAGTTGAAGTTTAACAATTCTGAACATTATGTTCACAATAATATCCAGCCTCCAATATTAAAGACTTTAAAATCATAGATAACAAAACAAGTAGGCCTGAAATAAATTGTCAGAGAAATGAATTGGCAAGCTATGATGGTTGAAAAATATAATTGATTGTATTAACTTTATAAGAGGTATGCCTAATTATAAACTATATGACGTACATACGTTACTTACTAGGACTGATTTAAAAATAAGCCGAAACTACAATTTGTGTTTAAATAAATGTATCTTAAAATTTCAGATTATTAATAGAGAATTATTGTTATGTAATGTTAAAACCTATGATATGTTAATCAAAATACCAAAATTGATAAAAAAAACTGGGCAATTTTTAAATGTTTTAATAATGTAAGGACAACAAATATGAACAAAAAATACCGACAAAAAATTATTTTTCATTTTATACTATGCCATCGTGTATACGTTATACAAAACTACAAAGCCTAGATAATTTAAGTTAAACTCGGCTCTAAAAAATTAACCGCTGTACCATATGAAACTACCGATCATTTTGACTTCACTGTTTAAAATAGTTTCATGACATTTTGGGTCACAATATAGTTAAATTGTACAATCTCTGTGAATTCATTTAAAACGATGCACCGTTCCCCTTTGTATAAAATAACGCGATAAATACGAATGTGATTGCTGTGAACGAAAACTTAACGGAAGTCGCAATGACTAACTGAATGATATATTTATATTTCACAGAAAATAAAAGGAAAAACTAACAACAATCACTCACCATAAATAATGATAACGTTCAGAAGTCGAGCATTAAGCTACAACTTAATTAAAACATTATGAATTAGATTTTCTATGACTATTTAATTCCTGACTGAAGCTTATAACTATAGTCGATTTTGTAATACTATGCCAATTGATTATTGTCATTAAACATTTCAACATTATCAGTCAATTTGGTTTTTGGTGCAGCTTATTTTAAATTCTAAGTACATATATTATAATTAATTAATGAGGGAAGGTTCCTCGTGTAATGTTATCTTTGGTATTAACAATGAGATAAAATACACCTGTATACATCTTTTATTACAGAATAAAATAATTCGACGACGCAGCTGAACCACTGACGCTAGTTGAGCAGATTTTCAAAATTAAGTTTTAATGTTTTAGAGTTTCATCCAAATATTTCATAATTTGTATAGGTCTACTCACGAATATCTGCCTGCGTGTACGAAATATATTAGTAGAATTTGATTGTCGATCTTGCGGCCTCAGGTCAGAAGCTACCACCACGGCAAAATGCCCTACGTGGATTTCAACTAAGTACTTTTATTTTATGTTATGGTCGTGTAAAAAAAAAACCGTTCATGTTGTATTTTTTTGGCCAACAAATTCGTTCGAGCAACTTGTGTACCGAATTCGGACCAAACAAAAACCGCACGTACATTGTGACCGTTAGAGTGCGAACAGATATATACATATAATACATAAGTAATATAGGTTTATTGGTAGCCTAAAACGTGTTTAGTTGATTATGGTCTGTGCTTATTGACAACTCCCGACCATATGAGTCAGTGCAATAGCTCATCTTTTCGATGGACATTCGGTAATAACGAAACCAACCATGTAATTACTAAACATGTTTCATGTGTCCTCCACAGCTATGTCAGTCGGGTGTTTATAATAAAACCCGATGTCAATGCATTACTAAGACCTATACGTATATGAACATATAAATTTTTTATGTATTGATCGGTTCATATTTATTTGTCAACTCAGCAAAAACAATTACAGAAATCAGATAATTATTGTGCCATTAAGTCCTGCCAATAGTAAGTGTTAGGTACGTAGCTAACAAAATGTTAGACTACGGGGAAACAATATATTACGGTAATGATTCTTACTATAATGTTCCGAATAATCGGATTCCAAAAGAATTTCCAAAAGACGAATTTAAAGAAAATCGTTCAAAAGTTGAAAAAGGATCTGAATATTACAATAAAATTAAATTTATACAAGTACCGCTCACACTGTTAGGAATACTTCCTGTCTGCAAACCAGGACCGTGTAAGTGTCAAAACTGTTTATAAATATTAAAATATCTACAGCATGGAAATTAAGTAAAGTGATCAACTTTGGATATTGATAGATCTAATTTATCAAAGTAAATTGCCACATCACTCACACAAACATACAAATGCACTTACACTTAGTTGACACATACAAAACTAGGACCACATACTCGCTCATACGCACATACACCTGACACTCACATACACTTTAAACACACTTCTAATATTCATTATACAGGTGAAGAAGAGCGCTTTCAACAATAAACATAAATATTTGACAATACTTTACTACCAGTTTAACTCCACTCACTGGTTACTGCTCCTGTTCTAATAATTAATATTGCTTTGCAAGTTAACACTTTTTAGACAAAATAATACGAGATATAGAAAAATGAAAAGTAAAAATTGTTAATCCAGTGAAAGTCCACAAATCATTTATTAAATCAATATCTAAAAAAACTTAATTTTCGGGTATAGATTGATCTAGGTCTCCTGCTTTATTCACCATGCTACAAAAAATAGTCGGTTCTACTCATAGTACTATTTTCGAAATATCGGCCATTCTCTATCCTATTTTTCGCACTAATTTTTGTATTTGTAACGACCAATAATATTGTAAAAATTCCTCCCTAAATTCCTCATAATTTATATTCTTCCTTTTAATCACTTTCCACCACTCTTTGACCAGCCAAATAAATGTCGTTCTACAAATTTAATTTTCTCGCTATCCCCTAAAAATGGATTTAACTCGTCCATTAAATTTTCCACCTCCCGCAAAAATTGTTTAGGCCGTTCCCTTAGATTTCCCTAAAACTCTATTTTTGCCGCCTCGCTTTCGTATCTCGGCATTACTAGGCCTATACCTCGAGAAGTCGCTGATTGGCTGCCTAATTCACCTAACTTTTTTCTACCCTTACAAACCTATTTTCTATTAATTTAAAATGTGTTTCTGTTGTTTGTTTAACCATACTTCCCCGCTATATTTTCTACTTTTTCGTCCATCTTTTGGTGCTGTCCTTTACACCTTTCCGATTCTTCTTCCAAGCTGTTCTCCATTTCTCAAAACTTTCCAGAAATTAGATGGTATACTCCTTCTGCTCATTTTCCCTCAGCTTCCTTTCGGCTTCTTTTTCTTCCCGAATTTTCTCCTCCTTGAGCCTTCTTCTTTCTTCCTTCTGGTCCCTTTCTTCCTGTTTTTTTTTTCTCCCATCACTCCCTTTCTTCTCCTTCTCCCTAATTTCTTTTCTTCTTCTTCTTTCTTCTAACTTAATCCCTTTTCTTATTCTTCCTTCTTTTCTCTACGTTCATTGTCCTTTTTATATTGTTTAAAGAAGTCCTTCAATTCCTTATTAGCCATGTTTAATTTTTTTTAGTAATTTTAATTCAATTTAATTTGTTTATCTATAATTTTACTTTTTTGTGTACTAACAGCTCTCAGTCCTTTATTTTTCTTTTTTATTCTCTGGTGACGTACGTTTCGCCTTTTCTATTCAGGCATTATCAAACCTACACTTCACTAGTACTTTACATTTGTTAATGCGCGTCAAGTTTTTAAATTGAAACACATATACAAAACATTCACAAATAACATTTAACACATATTACAACACTCAATAGGGACATTTAAATTTTATTCATAATTACGCGAGAAGAATGTACGTGTGGCCGCGATCGTTTTTTGCAAGCTTCAAAAAACGAGTAGTAGCTTGCGTAGTAGTAGTAGCTTGCCGCGTAGTAGCTTGCAAAAAACGATCGGGGCCACACGTACATTCGGCTCGAGTAATTATGAATAAAATTTAAATTTCCCTATTGAGTCCTATTGTTCTATTGTCCTATGTCCTATTGTGTTATGTGTTACATGTAATTATTTGTGAATGTTTTGTATAAGTGTTTCATTTTAAAAACTTGACGCGCATTAACAAAGTACTAGTGAAGTGTAGGTTTTATAATGCCTGAATAGAAAAGGCGAAACGTACGGCACCAGGGAATAAAAAAAAAAAATAAAGGACTGAGAGCTGTAATTACACAAAAAAGTAAAATTATAGTTAAATCAACCAGTTCAGTAAGGCAATCAGATATAATTAATTTGTTTATTTATTTATTCTTCCTTTATTTGCCGTGTCAAAAAAAATCTCAATAGATTTGTTTTAAAATCTTATTTTAATTTCCCTATTTAAAACCCTTTCCCTAGTTTTCGAATTAACCTCGACAAATTAATTTTAATTTTTTTGTTCTTTTTTTTCTCTTTACACCCCCTCTATTACACGAACGCGAAACGAACCCGGAAAATATTTTAGTCGTTGAAAATAGCAGTAGTATATCTTATAACTACACAAAAATATCCTTATTCTAACATACACAATCCAAGCACAAATAAATTTTACGCCAGTTCTTGACTTAATTTAACTTCTAGTTAATTTTTTAACCGCAAGTTAAATCGAGCCCCACGTTGGGCGCCAACTTTACAACGTACTGTAGAGCACTCTTTTGAGAGCGAATTTTTCTGTAACACTTTTGCTCTATAATATCTGCAGAATAATTTAATATCACCTACTGGAAGAAATAGGCTATCTCTTTTGTCTGGCCTAGGTGATATAACTGGTTGTCTAATATTTAGCTGTATAAATATTTCGACCAAAAATTTACTCAAAATTACCCTTCCAGTAATGGTAATTAAGCTCAGTTTAGAACACAAGAAATTGATTTTACTTATTATCCACCTCAAGGTAACGAGAAAAGTGGAGCTGACCTTGTAAATAACTTTATTTGTGCTTTTGATATTTTTTATAACGCAACACTTTGATTATAATTAAAACACTAGGAACTATGGTAATGGAATATGCAAACAATAGGTAAGTGCAAACTAATACTTGTTTATACTGTAAAATAATAATTAACAATTTATTCAAAACTAAAAAACATAAATCAAAATATTCTTTCTTTGTTGGTACCTTCCCAACGAATTCAATTTTTAACCAAATAAATTTAACTTAAATTCTTCTTAATTAATTAATAAAGTAAGAACTAATTTACTATTTTTATTGACTTTAATTATTTAAATTTATTATGTTTATTTTATTTTTCGTTTATGAAATTTAATTATTCAATTTATTTTATTACTTGAATTTAATTAATTTTAATACAATTTATTAATTACGACTTTTATTTTAAAATTTACACCAAGAATGCAATATATTCATAACCCTACCTAACCCATTATATTTAATAAATTTAATTGAAGCCAATCAGGCAAATTTATAGGGGACAGTATCGTAAGTAAGCTTTTCACAGACATTTTAGCGACGCTTAAGTTGGTCGTCTTTAACTGTGCTGATGTTGTTTGGATGCTACAGGTTGGCTAGCAGGATTGAGTTGCTCTCGATGCTGAAGTCTATTGCAGTTGTACAGCGTGCTGTGATCTTGTAGTTGTGTAGATTTTACAGTTGTACTTGGCTGAATAACATGTGATTGATGGTTAGAGATGTCTTCCTGGTGTTCGGGATTCGCTCGTTCCGTTCCAGCGTTGTTAACAATTCATGTCCTATAGGCTCGCCAGTCTAGTTCCTGAAGTTCCAATAATGAAGTCGATTTACTACTTCATTGAAGTCCTCGTAGTCTCAATATCGTTTGACTAATATTGACCAATGATGAACATCGCAACTTCTATCAGTAGTGAACTGTCTTAACATGTAGTAAAAACTGATAATTTTTAATTACTGATAAATAGATAAATAAGTCCAATTTATCTAATAGAGTTAAAATTGAAGAGTCCAGCGTGACAAGTACTCTACTTTGAAGATTTATAATTCGTAAGAGTCTGAAGAGTATGAAGAGTATCAGGAGTATGAAGAGTATGAAGAGTCTTCATAAGTAGATTAAATGGCGGCTGCAATACGTCACAAATTTTTGTGACGTCACAACCTGTGTGTGTGTGTGTGTGTGTGTGTGTGTGACGTGGGTGATGACGTAGGTGGTGACGTAGGTGGTGACGTAGGTGGTAGAATTTGTACTTGTTTTTGGTACTGTTTTTGAATGTGGGTCAAAGTCGTTTGTGGGTATTTTAAAAAAATTCTAATTATACATTTTGAGATGTATACTTAGAATAGTTTTGTATGTTGTTTTTTGGGCGGTGATTTGTGCACTAGAGTAGGACATTTGTTTAAAGTAGATTGTATGAAATTTAAGGATCGGACGTTTTTTATTGTGTATTATTTGTACGTTTGTGTAGGGCTAGTTTTATTGCTTTTTTCTGTTCCGTTACGCATCTACAGTGACAGAAGCTATAACATCTGCAGATGTTACATTTCGTCCACTTGACTTTTAGGTTGAACAAAAGCACTTAAGTTCGCAACAGTAGAACGTCATATTGAAAATTGTCTTGGATGTTTACTTTACAAAAGCTGGGTAGAGAATGTGAAATACTCCGTACTGTTATTGTTTTTATACTATTCTTTCCCCCTCTACGTTGTTAATACTCGTAATTCTATTGGTTGCGGATAATTGTTATTAAATACTTCTATTGGTGGAAAATAGCGCTTTAGTTTCGTACGATTTTTGTACTTTGTTATTTGATGTGAAATTTGTACTTTACAAAAGCTGTGTAGAGAATGTGAAATACTCCGTACTGTTATTGTTTTTATACTATTATTTCCCCCTCTACGTTGTTAATACTCGTAATTCTATTGGTTGCGGATAATTATTATTAAATACTTTTTCTATTGGTGGAAAATAGCGCTTTAGTTTCGTACGATTTTTGTACTTTGTTCGTTATTTGATGTGAAATTTGTACTTAGTTTCGAACGGTTTTTGTACTTTGTTAGTTCGTTATTTGATGTGAAATTTGTACTGTTTTTTTAATTTGGGTCAAGGTTGTTTGGGAGTATGTTTGAAAAATTCTAAGTATACATTTTGAGATTAAGGAGAGGAATCGGAAATTTAACTCATAAACACTCTAACTACAGATTCTATTTTTTACGACAGTAACAACAACTGATGCAAGAAAGTCCACAAGATATACATGTCATGAAATGTTTACACGGAAAAAATACCACCTGCACTTTTTCGGATAAACAAATCTTACACTCTGTTGTGGGTAATGTTTTATTTTTTACACCGCAAGTTTTGATCTTCGAAACTACAGGATAACCACACACCTGTTTTACAAACTCTTTACCTTTTACAAGCAGAAGATATTTACATTTGGAAGACCACCTTGCGTGTTCAATCCAGTGGTCGTCTGTACATTCCCAATCTTTTAACCCCACGCCGCAGCAAAAACAGGATATTCTATCTTCAGGACCTACGTAAAAGAATCCAGATTCACTCAACTCA
>JAGFPH010004622.1:0-54923 GCA_018207615.1 Philaenus spumarius | reverse complement strand
GCTTTGCGAGTTTGCACCTCGACTATGTGGCCTCGGGCATAATGGACTGTGCTTTGCGAGTTGCACCTCGACTATGTGACCTCGGGCATAATGGACTATGCTTTGCGAGTTTGCACCTAGACTATGTGGCCTCGGGTATAATGGACTGTGCTTTACAAGTTTGCACCTCGACTATGTGACCTCGGGCATAATGGACTGTGCTTTGCGAGTTGCACCTCTACTATGTGGCCTCGGGCATAATGGACTATGCTTTGCGAGTTTGCACCTCGAATATGTGGCCTCGGGCATAATGGACTGTGCTTTGCGAGTTTGCGCCTACACTCTGTGGCCTCGGACATAATGGACTGTGCTCTTCGAGTTTGCACCTCTACTATGTGGACTCGGGCATAATGTACTGTGATTTGCGAGTTTGCACCTCTACTATGTGGCCTCGGGCAAAATGGACTGTGCTTTGCAAGTTTGCACCTCGACTATGTGGCTTCGGGCATAATGGACTGTGCTTTGCGAGTTTGCACTTCGACTATGTCGCCTCGAGCATAATAAACTGTCCTTTGCGAGTTTGCACCTCGACTATGTGACCTCGGGCATAATGGACTGTGCTTTGCGAGTTTGCACCTCGACTCTGTGGCCTCGGGCATAATGGACTGCGCTCTTCGAGTTTGCACCTCTACTATGTGGCATCGGGCATAATGTACTGTACTTTGCGAGTTGGCACCTCGACTATGTGGCCTCGGGCATAATGGACTGTGCTTTGCGAGTTTGCACTTCGACTATGTGGCATCGAGCATAATGGACTGTCCTTTGCGAGTTTGCACCTTGACTCTGTGGCCTCCGTCATAATCGATGTGCTTTGCGAGTTTGCACCTCGAACATGTGGCTTTGGACATAATGGACTGTCCTTTGCGAGTTTGCACCTCGACTATGTAGCCTCGGGCATAAAGGACTCTGCTTTGCGAGTTTGCACTTCGACTATGTGGCCACGGGCATAATCGACTGTGCTTTGCGAGTTTGCACCTCGACTATGTGGCCTCGGGCATAATTACTGTGCTTTGCGAGTTTGCACCTCGACTATGTGGCCTCGAGCATAATCGACTGTGCTTTGCGGGTTTGCACCTCGACTATGTGGCCTCGGTAATAATCGACTGTGCTTTGTGAGTTTGCACCTCGACTATGTGACCTTGGTCATAATTGACTGTGCTTTGCAAGTTTGCACCTCGACTATGTGGCCTCGGGCATAATCGACTGTGCTTTGCTAGTTTGCACCACGAATCTGTGGCCTCGGGCATAATGGACTGTGCTTTTCTAGTTTGCACCTCTACTATGTGGCCTCGGGCATAATGTACTGTGCTTTGCGAGTTTGCACCTCGACTATGTGGCCTCGGGCATAATGGACTGTCCTTTGCAAGTTTGAACCTCGACCATGTGGCCTCGGGCATAATGGACTGTGCTGTGCGAGTTAGCACTTCGACTATGTGTCCTCGAGCATAATGGAATGTCCTTTGCGAGTTTGCACCTTAACTCTGTGGCCCTGGTCATAATCGATGTGCTTTGCGAGTTTGCACCTCGACCATGTGGCCTCGGGCATAATGGACTGTGCTTTGCGAGTTTGCACCTCGGCTATGTGACCTCAAGTATGAATTGCGCTTTACGAGTTTGCTAGTGGTTTTTGAGGCATCGGATTATGGACTGCGCTTTGCGAGATTGCACTTCAACGTCGATGCTACTTATTACAAACTGCTTTGTTTCGCAAGTTTCATTCCTGCTGTCGGCCTCGGATCACAAGCTGCATCCACGGTAAAATCCCGACGTGAATTTTAACGGGATATTTTACATTTAAGATAAATTTTGGGTAACAGATGGTCTCAAAAATCGTTTAAAAAACTAAATATAAAGAATAATCTTTATTTATTTCGTTTAGATATGCCCCAAAAACGATTAATTCTTGTACGAAGATAATCAAAAAATTTTACTTAAGGACAAAAACGTGCTTCCATTGTTGTTTGACTTGTTTGATAACCAACTAGTCCTAAAACCAACCTATACCACAACTTAGAAAACCAGTGAGTGTTCAAAATTTGGACCGAATTCGAATAAAATGTTGCCCTTAGAGTAGGAAATACATATTATATAATCTTGGATAACACCCCAAAACGTCTTCTTTTGTCCGTGATTGGAGCTTATTAAACACTCCCAACCTTAGATCTCACCATAAGAGTCACTGCAATAGCTATATTTTCTATGGAAATTCGCTAATAATACGTAGTGTCTCAAATACCAAAATTCAGTAGCTGCGAAATCAATATATATATAGAGATTTTGTATTGTACTATCAGCCGTATAACGTACTAGAAAATACGCTTAATTTGTAATTTATTTACTGTAATGATATATTTAGTTTCTTGTACACAGTATTGGCAACAGTCTTAGTGTTTTAAATTATTATTTTATAAGAATACATAATATCTATTATAACTTCTTACAAAAATATTAAATGTTTAGAATCTGTATAGGCAGCATAATGAAGAAAGACAGTTTTTGGGGGGAGAAGGATCATAGACTGAATAAACAAAATTAAAAAAGGCTCGTAATGGCAAAGCTTAAGTAATAAGCATCGTCCTGTCTGAAATACCTTTTATAGGTTAAAGTCTTATATGGTATTTGCTGCTTGATTGTAAAAAATCTCGATATCTGTACAAGTTTGTAAAATATTAAATTGCTTAAATAATATACAAGCTAATAATTATCTTTCAACAGAAATGCTCCAAAATCGTCTTGCCATCGGAACTGCAGGCTTACCGTCTCCTCTGGCTGAAACTATCTAAAGTGGTCTGTGGGGCTGGTGCTGCGACCTCAATACCGGTAGTTCAACTGATGTTACCTGCATTCACATTTATGATCGTGCAATCCTACTTGCTTACGCAGTGCATCTCTGTATACTTACAAAACAAATTAGAATATTATGCATATTTAATGCTCGATTTAGGACAAAACCTTATCATTTCCTTTATTTTATGTCTAATTATCTGCCAGAAAGGGTATGGCGTATCAAAAAAGGTAATTGTTATAACAATATACAATTAGTATTATGCAGTAAGTAACTGGGCAAAACAAGTTTAACCCGTAACTGACACACATAAAAAAAGTTATACTTAAGTCACACATGGGTCCAGAGGACCCATATAAGGTTTTTATGTATTTTCTAAGGAATAAATAACTTAAAAAGATTATAACTAATAATTTAAAAGTTGTCATGTATTTCAATCATTTTACAAACAATATTAGAAATTTCTGTCATTAATAAATGATTCAAAAATTAAAATTGTTTTAAAGATAACCAAACATAACTCAAATTCCTCTTTTTTAATATTAAAATCTAATAACAATGTATTATTTCTTAAAAACATAGAATTTTACTGTTGTAATACCACTAAATGTAAAAACTAAATTAGAATAAATTTTATTAACAAATAAAAAAATTACAAGGAACATTTATTATTTAAAAACAGTCTCACACAAGACACACATGGATGCAGAGGACCCGAATACTAATATTTATAATATTTGCTTCTATGTAAAAAACTAGCAGTCAGTATTGCCAACCCATTCAGGGGAAATAAACAAAACAAAAATACCCTGGGTCCCCTGCAGTTACGTGGCAGTAAAAAAAAAAAAAAATGTGTAGCAGTTACGGGTTAAGACAAAATACACAAAGAACACAATAACAATGTGGCGAAATGAGATCCATGTATATACGTATGATCTCAGGGAGCCACTGAGTCCCTAGTTGGCGGCAGACATTAGTGAAGCGATGACTCGGATTCGTAAAACGGAAGTTAGTAGAAGGACTGCTAACAGAGTGACAACGCTATTTTTTGGTTTGATATAAGGTTAATAATTAATTAATGGTTAAATTTGTTATTATGGTTGGCTAGTAAAGCACCATGGGGCTACCGACTTTGTGGGGGGCCGTTGGTGACCAATTCCCAACCACAATGTAGTTCGCTATTAAATATATAATACAATAGTTTGGTAGGGCAACCTAACCGGTAGTTTCATTTAGTTAATTAAATTATTATAATTTTATAAATAAGATAAATGTTAGTTACAAAATAGCCTCATCATGGCTGGCTTCGGATCCAGCATATAATTTGGTTTTCCAGAATTGCCTTACCGCATTATAGATCTTTGTAAGCCGTTACATGATAACCCATGTAAACCAAGGAAAACCGATTCTCAGTGGTTTTTGAGGATTTTTCATATTTTCAGAAATAAAAAATGTTGGACAACTTCAGATTCATGTTTAGCACAAAAAACAGTAAGTCACTAAAAAACAATTACAATAGATTTTTCCACTTCAAAACTGGACTACTTTTTACTGGACTACAAGATTGAAGTCAGTTTCATATCCAACACAACCCCAATTGTTTTTTCTTTTTTTTTAAGTATTTAGATATTAATTTTAATTTCTTTAGTAATTATTATTAAATAAATGTTTATTAAATTTGTATCTGGTAGGTCACACTAATCGAATGCTGGTTTTAATGATTACTGCCGTTTCCGGCTGCGTGAGCCCATTATCATCAGATCATATATAAGGTGTTATTTGTATTGTTTAGGGATCGTTCCATACGGAGCTCGTTAACGTTTAAACTAATCGTGAATACAGTCCACACGTGACAATACACTAGGCATCACGTTTACACAAATACACAAATACACATATATATGTTTTCAAAAGTTAAAACGGTAAAAAAGTTAACCCTTAAGTACTATATGGAACGTCTGCCGACGCCCCCTCCCCTTCACTCCCTTGCCACCACGGGCCAGACCTTCCCATTAGTTTTTAGTCTTGGCCTTTGGCATGTGAAAGAGAGGTTATTTTAGTTTACTTATGCGTGTGTTATAAGCGATTTGAAGTCTGGTGACGGTCCATAGTAGCTGAGTGTTAAAACCATACGATATCGGTCAGTGCGCACTTTTCAACGAACGGTTTATTGTTTAATCGTTTTCGTTATCTAACTTAGAGTCGCCGTTCCTGTCTTTGTATCTTGATAACGCTGTCATATAAAGTATTGGGAGTTATAATACAAAACCAAAGTAGCATGTGATTTTTTAATGATTTCTTATATGTAAACAAAAAACCTTTGTTGGACAACTTCAAATTCGTATTAAGCACCCCAAGAAGCATAAAGAAGCCACAAATTGTATATTAAACATTCCACTTCAAACTACAAATTTACCGGACCAATGTATTCACAAGGTTTTTCGAATATGCAATAAATGATTGATTTGTAATGCATTGCAACACAAAATGTTTATAAAGGTTTACCATTATACTTTCTGAATGTATCTATTTAACTTACATGTAAAGAAACATTTTGAAATGCCACTTAACGTATTAATTTGTTAGATTATTTTAATAATGCATATTCAAAGCTCTTTAAAATTACTATTATTACTTTATATACTATATTTAATTATTGTATTCGATATTTCACAAGATAACTGCTACAATAGGCTATATAAAACCTATAAAATTTGGTATAACATTCAAGTTGATTCGAGTTGAAATGTAACAGTATTCGCTTCACACAACCATACTTTTAACTTATGTTTAAACTAGAATAAATTTTATTTATAAGTTTTCAGTATGTTAACCTAATCTGGATTAAATTTATTTATATTCAATCTACTATCTCTGTTTGTGTCTATTTTTGAATAAAGAAATATTGAGTACATTTAATTATAATCGGTGCATTTTGAATTTTTTGGTTTGGCTCTAATTTTAACGGCTTAGTTTTAATTTACTTAAAATACAATTATTTATAATGGAAGATAAAAAACAAAAACGTTTCTAAACTTTTTCCCAGACATTTTAGATGTAGGCCTACTGAAAAATTACTGACTAAAAATAAACATGCATTTGAAAGTAATTGACGACTTTAAAAATCTATAAAATAAACGGTTAGCAGACTAACAATTCTAATAAAAAAAACGGTAGAGGACTAATCAGAACTCATTTTCAAGAGTAGTATATGTAATACCATTTAGGATGGCGCGTGGTTTGCGCAGAAGCAGTAATGCCCTTCTCCCTCCAACACCAGTCTATCGTTTTGTAAGAAAAATACAGTCTGTGTCAAATCCATCGATTAGAGGGCCGCCGAGCAATTTTTAGTATTGGACGCGCTTTCAATTACAAGCTTGTGCACAGTACTACGATTATTTAAATAGGACAAATTATATATATTTGTAATCTGCGTGATATGTTGCAACTAACAGTATAAATATCTTCCAGTTTAGTAAATGTTCGGAATTTATACAATAAGAAATACTTCGATTTTTTAAATCGGGACTTGAAAAAGTAGTAAAGCGTAAACGTTTTATATTTTTAGGGTAGAAAGAATTCTTCCAGCGGCAAAGTTGTAGAAAATTAGTTGATCTCCATATTTTATTTCTAACATTATTCAGTCAGATGTTTGGTTTGTCCACAAATCGCTTGCAAATAAGCGCACCCAATATTATCAGGTAATACCCAATAGCCTAATGTAAACATATTGTTTTTTCTTTTTCTTATATCTATAGTTAATTTATAATAATTAACTGAATTGAAGAGTGGGACAGTTAATAATTTAATGTTATGTAAATATATTGATTTTTTTATATCTATACTAAATTCATAAGAAACTACTTGAAGAGTTGGACAGTAAATTATTTAATGTAATGTAAATATATACTATTTTTCTATTTACTTATATCTATAGTAAATTTATAATAAACTACTTTATAAGTTATAAAATAGCCTTCAATTTAAATCGTATTTTAAGCGTGTTTAGTACATGTTTTATTTAAAATGTCTCGATAACTTAAAGTAAATACTGTAAGCCAACATAACTAGGGTTGACTGTACAATGCTCCACCTAAACTTAAGAGGGGAAGTGTGGTGGGATAGGTACTCACTCAGTCTCATTCGCACTACCCGCCCTACGCGCCATCCTGTATGATTTTATCTATACGCTCAACTACATAGATTTACAGTAAATCTTTGTCTATTGTAAATTTGACAGCAGATTTGTTTTAAATATGACGGGAAATTACAAGTTATAATATTAAATAAATAGAAAAAGTTAATATTATAAATATGCACCTATCTTAATACGTGTATCTAACTACCACTTTCCAACTTTGCAGATCAAAGCCAGGGGCGAACCTAGGTATATATTTCGGGGTTCACTAAATTTTCTTTTCTTAAGAACTTGGCCTATTTGTACACATCTACTATGTTTTACTAGCTAATGTTTTTTTACCGTGTTAGTAAAGATTGAATTTGAACAAAAGTATTGTTTAAGAAGAAAGAGGTTTAAATATTTTAGATTTTATCAGTGGTAGATTCAACACGGTTCAACATAATTTAACGATAGGAAGATGCATAACTAATGTGATGAGTAAACTATTCATTATGACGCATACCAAACTATTTAATAAAAATTAATAAATTTAAGTAAAAAATTTACAAAATCGTTAATACATAAATAATGGTCTTGCTCATTTTTTTCATGTAGGGGAAAGCGAACTAATAACATAATGAAACACGATATTCTTTCTGCCGCAGTAAAAAACAATCACTAAAATATTTTATTAGTTCTATCAATTAAAAGAAAATTGATTATTTATTTAGAGTTACAAAATTTAAATAGGTTTGATTAAAGTTATTTGTATTTAATTTATTTAATGTTTACTATGGTGATTCTTGAATACATTAAACATTAAGAGATAGATTATGAATATGAATACAAAAGCACCAAGAACTGGATTTTACTGTCAAATGTATAAGAACTTTAAATCTCTTTACTAGCACGAACTATATCGAGTATTCTGATACATCAGTATAAAAACCCCATTTACAAGTTGGTAATCTAATAAACCCCATGATTATTATAGCATAATTTTCTTGTTTTCTTTTATCTGAGTCTCAATACAAATAACACAAATTTATTCTTTCTTTACTGTATAACTAAATAACATTGCTAACACAGACAGTTTTCAGAAAGGTAAAACGATTATGTTTTTAAATTAGAAACTGTAAGTGGACTTTGGACTTTCGAAAGGGTCAAAGCAATAAAGCTACTACTCAACCCATCCACTTCTCACAACTTTAGTTGTGATGAACAAAAATCTTGTGTTAAGATTCATGGAAGTTCTGTAATTTCGGCTTCATTTCTTAGTCGAATAGTATTCTAACGATTAAAGTCTAACTAGTAAACTCCTGTGAAAAATTACAAGCAAATTAATTATGTACACATCAGAAATACATCACTCAACAAAATACTATTAAAAACAACACACTTTATCTAGTCCTACCTAACTATGCTGACGGGAAATTTTAACTTGGTAAATGTGTACAATTATAAGGATTATAAAACTGTGGGAATATTTGTTAATTTTGTATTTATGAATGTTATTATATATTTAAAGAAAGATAAAAATATTTTCTTTTAATTGCTTTTTATTACATATTGATAGATCAAATAATTTAGAAGTTATTAATATTATAGTGAAGAAATTAATAATCGAATAAAAAAATCAGCTTATAAGAAATTATAATGATTGAATTTGGAAACACAACCCCAAAGAATAAGCTACACTGGGTTTTTTTAAGTATTACAGATGATGGGTGAAATCAGCTGTTATATATATACGAATGTACGTAAGAATTTCCAACGTACACCCGCTTTTATTTGAGTTAATGTGTTAACGATTAAAGTAAACATAATTCTCTCTATAGAGCCTTTTGTATCATGCATATACTTTAAACAGATTAAACCACTATAATCCGTAAATGTCACTTAAATCGTGTTCACTAATACCATCACTGCCTTGCCTCATTTTGAAAAAAAGATAATGCAACTTATATCAGTTAGGGGGGCATGTTAACACTAGGTAGTTAGTAAATAATTTGAATCAATTACCTTTACTAATATTTGTTTTACATTAAGAAATAACTGCGTTATAAAGTAGTGCAATTGATTTTTGAAAGAGGAAGAATGTTGGCCATGAAAGATCTACAAAAAGTTATGTGTGAACATGCTCGTTAATCTATTGCGTGTTTATCAATAATTGTTTTAATTTTACAGTGATGCAAATTTTAAAAAAACTCACGCCTCTTTTTGTTTGTCATTGACAAACCGATAAATATTATTTAAACAACTAGAGGAAGATACAAAATAAACGTTTGAATACATTATTTATAAATAACTGCATGACAAACTACACCTTTATTATTTTTGGATTTTTCTAATTGTCTGTTCCATCTTACCGCGGCAACATCAATCTTTTTCTAAGGAAGTTATGTTATTAGATTTACAAGTATACACTTGCTAAGTAAACCCTGAAATTTAGAGCTAAATAAATTGTAGTTTTAAAAAAAAATTTATTCTAAATTACGTATTGGAATTCATATGATAATTTATACAGTTCCATTTTTGTACAATATTAGGGCACAATACCTAATCATGTTATTTTTGGAATTTTTTAGAACAATTTATTAATAGTAGAGAGTGCAACGATATAGCGCCGCAAATGTCGTCATGAAGCGGAAGAAGGGCAATTACTTTTGACCACGCCCACTTTTTTAATTTAATTAATTTTAATGTTTGTCAAAATTATAATTGCTAGATTTATGTTTCCTTGACTCCATGACTGGAAGTCCATTTTTCGCTTGTAGGTCCCAGGCATCCAGAGTCCTAAAACAAAGAAACACATTATATTAAGCCGACATTAATTTTATAATAACCCTAACCCAAGGTAACAGTAAAAAAATCACAAATGTTTTAAAGTCGTGGTAGGTAATTATTTAGTGTTCCAATGAAATATTAATTATCAACATTCTTAACATCTTCATTTGATAAATTCGGTAATTAAGTTAATTTCATAATAAAAATAATTATATCCCTAAAACATATCAATAGTTTAAGGTTTTAAATGGTTTTATTATTAAATATATGTATTAAATTAAGTAAAAGTAACACTGTCTATATTTTAAGAATCGTGAAGGCAGCACCGGCTACTACCCGATCTTGCCCCGCAGCTACTACCCAGTTTTACCCCGCATGTATAGCCTTTATAAAGCATGGCGTATTATAATTATGAAAACAGCTAAAGACAATTATCTTTAATGAGAACGAAGGTAATTATATACTGTACAAAGATAGCTGCATACCTGTACTATAGCAGAAACAGGAGCGCAGTACTCAGTAAGTCTAGTTTTCTTGAAACATCGCATACAAAAATCACTAAAACAAGAATTATTTACAGCAAAAAAACAGATGCGTTTGTTAGGGGGTACCCGGTTTGAACCCGCCTACCCGGTTTTACCCAAATCTCCACTATATAAACCGATCTGACCCGAGTCCAACCGAACGTTAGGCTTCGCTGTACTCTTGTAATTTAATTTAAAATACATTACATAACTGTTTCTAGCGGTCTTAACCGAACGTAAGCTTACGACGCATCCTTGCAAAATGTACTTATCCGCACTAAAACTGTTTCTAACCTAACTTTAGGCTCTCCCGCATCCTTGTGCATTATATACGTAAACTGTTATAGTGTACGGAAAAAAATATATCCCCGATCCCAACCAAACCCAACCGAATCCATGACCAAAATATATAGTAACATAATATAACGTAGTGTTTCAAAATTTCTAAAAAGTATAGCAAGTTGTATTCGGTCTAAATTACCCCCGTTTTCACCCCTCAACATAAAACCCTTGGCGAACTTAACAATAAATAATAGTGTACGGTATATGCCTATATAAAATGTGTTATAATGTAAGAAAAAATGCTTATAACCCGATCCTGACCGATTTGAAATCTTTAACCGATTCGCTCGCGGTGATAGTCGGCGATTCTTTTGCGGATCACACTGCAGTCGGTCGGGCGGTGGTAGTTCGGCATTTCAGAACGCGCTGCCTTCGGGGTAAGAGGATAGTTCGAAAATTCCCTACTAGAATGCCCTGGGGAATGACATCATATTTAACGGTAAACACTTTCCAATTTTGAAATTGCATATTATTAAAAAAAAGCTTTTTTCTAAGACAAATAAGGGTCTCTTACACTGCTACTCCTTTGTTAATAAAATGATTCTGACCGCTCTTACCCGAACTTCACCTTAGGCTTCGCTGTACCCTTAATAATAGTGTACGGTATACGTGTATAAATAATGGCGGCACCGTTATAATATATGGCAAACCCGATTCTAACCGATCTTAGCCGAACTAAAACTTAGGCTAAACTAACCTTAGGCTCTGCCACAACCATGTGTATGATATATGAAACCTGTTATAGTGTACTTGCCAAATATATAATCTTATCTTATGCGAGTCAAACCGAACGTATTTCTTCACTGTACCCTTGTAATATAATGTAAAATACATTATATAACTGTTATACCGGTCTTACCCGAACCTTGTAAACCGTACTTAGCCGAAAACTTGACCGAATTGAAATCGTTATCGAAATCGAAATAAGTCGCTCGTGCGGCAATAGTTCGAAAATTCTTTACCAGAATGCCTGCCGTAAAACGGGTGGTGATAGTTCGATGATTTTCAAACAGAACGCACTCCCATTTGGGTTAAGTGGTAGTTAGAAGATTCTCTACCAGTACGCGCTGCCGTCGGGTTAAGCGGATATTTGGCTTGTGTAATACGGCTGAGTCCCCCTTCCCCAAAATTTGTAACTTAAACTACGCTGTACCCTGAATAACGCTGTACGATATATACCTGTATATATATATATATAATCGTGTTAAAATGTACGGAAAAAGAGTATAAACCGATCCTGACCGAACGTAAGTTCCTCGTTATCAATAAAAAGTTATGTTAACACTTGTAAGGATGCTGAGTTGGCAGAATTGCATTCGTAGTACTGTCAAATGAATTCGCTAATTCTCTACAAGAAAACTCTACCGTCAGACGGGCTGATATTTTTAAAATGTTCTACCAGAAAGCGCTACCGTCGAATATCAGTGTTTAACAATTAGACGAATTAAGTAATTAATTTTACACGGATAGCTACCAGATCGTAAGATTTCTTTATTGAGCAAGTTACGCAATCGCAATAAGAATTTGCAGACGCAGCTCTGCGGAGATTTAACACATGCGAAGTATTTCGAAAAAGCATCTAATGCAGAAATTCACACTTCGGTTAATACAATACATTTGTACAAATTTAATAAATTAATTTATCGCTAACGGAAATAAAGTATTTAAAGAAGTACGAAGCGGCCAAAGGAAGTAAAGTTCGGTGGTACGAAGTAAAGTTTTACAGGATTTAGGTTTACTACAGAATTACCAGACTTGCTTGCTGTTTTTACTAACTACTTCCGGACGAACCGAAACTCAAAGATGTGCAAGAGTTGACACTTATTATGTTCTTGCTACCTACATACCTTAAACATTTTCACTTGTTAGTTTATGACTTTATAAAGATATATTTTTTCAAAATTGTTACTTGATTAATGTTAAACATAAACTATTTTATTAAAAATTATTTCAAATTAAAATGCAGAGAACATATAAATCACAGTTTTATTTAATTAACAAAACATATAAATTAAACAATTCAGTGGACATATACATGTATTAAAACATATTTTATGATAATTATATTATTAAAAATTACTTATTTTAATAAAATAACTGGACATCAAAACCTGTGAGGGACAGTAGAGTACTGAACTCGTGAGACGTGAGAAGCGTGACGTGAGATTGTGTCACTGCAACTGTTCCACATGTCTGTCGTGCCAAGCGAGTCGCTCAGCGTAAAGTCGCGTTACCCATGTGCGATAATCCAGTCATTTGTAAACGTGTGTTACAAAAAGTCGCGCTGGGTCCACGTAGCATGACAAGTGTCAAACGCGTCCCAATATGCGCCTAGCATAACACCTGGTGGTTATACATTTACATCATTGAAATACATTGATACAATAAAATAAATAGGGGTAGCAAATAGTTTACTTGATAATTACTAAAGTTTAGCAAGCTATTGTTAACTGCTAGTAAACATATTGCGCAACCATAAATATTACGGTTTCAGACTTATGATCCGTGGTCATAAGTTGTTATTTATGGAACAGTTTTATTAAGATATTTACGTTTGAAGCCACTGGTGCGAAACACTGATTTATTCCAGTCTGGTGACCAGCTAAAATCGATTCCTCATGGCTAAAAACCCCCCAAAAAAAGTAAAAATACTTGGAAGAAAATACATTTTGTTTAGACGAACAGTGCTTATTTAAGAGTATTAGATTACTACGTCTCAAGGTAAGTTAGAAGGTCACGTTATTGTAAACCCCTAACAACTGATTGTAGAAGTTGCGTGAGCTCACTGTCTGATTCTAAACCAGTTGTCTATTCAAGTCAATAGAGAGCGCAGGGTTGCACTCAGCAATGCATTTAGTTCTAAATATTTGATTTAGTCTACTAAAATATTTGTTTTAAAGCGCGCGTTTGTAATAACGCTACAGTTATCAAACTAAAGTTTAGTCATACAGTTAAACCAGAAACAGCTTGATATAACACAAAGGCAAACTAAGATGGTTCGCAAAGAACTAAAACGAAACCAACATTTGATCTTACACACTTCACTTTATTTTGCGTATTACTTAACTCCAATGTCTTATTACGGATATTTCATTTGCTTTATAGTACAAAAAACCCAATAATTTGAGTAGAAATTAGCTGTGATTTATTTGGCGATGTAGACTGACGCCGAAGTGGACTTTGTCTTGGTGTTGTTCTCGAATGTCCCCGAAGGAAAAAAACGGAATCTTAACATAAGAATAAGCTGGGCTGAGTTTCATAATCGTGCCACTTGGATGCGTGTAAGTTCGTTGTTAAGTTTTTTTTTATTTAAAAAGAGCGAGCGTGTTTCGAATAACGGCACAGGTATTGAGCATTAATTTTGAGAGAATTTGTAAACATAACCTTACTAGGTTTCGTGTTGAATGATTGAAGTTAATTGGCTGTGTACTTCTACTCCTGATTGCCTAATATATCTATGTCCTACTGTACACAGTGTTTCAGAAGGAATCTGTTATTCAACAAAGGCGTACTCATCTAGACAAAATAACGAATGAAGTTCACAACACATAGGTCTGATAACGCTTCTTTAGAGAGTTACATATTCTTTAGTTTGTGAACTTGTTTCAAAGTGTAAATTTGGAAGTTTTATATGGGTTTAAATCTGTATATTTTTATAAAACAGGTACAACAAACGAATATAAAGTAAATAAGGAGAAACCTTTGTAAAAACGCAAACTATTTTTGTTGGAAAGCATACTTATTTACAGTTAGAATACAATAACTCGTTAAATTGAATTAAACAGAAAAAAACGTGTATAACATAATTTGTAGAGAATGAGATGCTAAGAAACTTAATGAAATTAAGTCAGTAACAAGGTACTATTGTACATTTTAATAATGATATTGTAAATTGCCTTTTAATAAAAGTGGAGATTTCCAATAATTGTTTGTATTTCTTAACGTTTCAGAATCTACTGATAAAACGTTTTCTGGTGGGACTGCAGTTTCCTAAAACACATCTAACTCAAGCTCTTAACGCAGAGGTGAGTTAAATCTCCAACAACATAGCATACAGTACAGAAAGTAAAATTCTGTAAATATTAACACAAAATTTTATTTATAATTGATTCCCTAGTTAAAGTTAATTTACGTATTGTTCATGTCATTTAGTAATGGTAGTTCATTTATAAGATATTCCTAGACCCAAATATTAGTTGCGATTTTAAGCCAATTCATAAACTGTGTTTGGATTGGCAATGATTAACACACTGGCATCAGTATTGACGCCAGCTGTACTTGAACGCCAATAAATTCGCGTTTTCACAACGCTAATGTGTAGGTTGGTAAGCCGAACTGGATCTACCGATGTATGTTATTGACATGACATTATTTGAAACCCCAAGACACAGGTCATATCTTCTATGTCACTTCAAAAAGAAATAATTTGATCACGCAGCTAAACCACTGACGTGAGTTAAGCGAATTTCCAAAATTATGTTGGGTTAAGACCTTATAGCTTATCTGGTTCCCATAAATTGATCAACACTTAAAATACCAATTAATTAGATACCATAATACACGAGAGGGGTTTTACCGTGGGGTCAGCTTCAGATCAAAGGCCGACGGCCGGGACGCTTGTCTGCTGCGAGCGAACCTAAGCATCTCATAATCTGAAGGCGCAAGATCCAGATTCAAACTTGCTAAGCGAGGTACTTTCACTGCGAACGGAACGAAACTTCGCGTAAGTGGAGGGTGTAGGCTGAGCTGCAAACAATTTCTATTAATGCATTTCGTACACAGAGGCAGCTATTCGACGCTTTCACGAGTAGACCACTTTCCCAAAATATTGGTTGAAACAACAAACATATAAACTTATTTTGTAAATTTGCTCAACTAATTGTTGAATTGTTTGAATAGTAAATTGGTTTTGATGAACCTTGAGACCAAGGATAAATTAAATTTCCTCACCCTGTTGATGGCCTTGTAGTTTGATTTTTCCTTTGTGTGTGTGTGGGGGGGGGGGGGTTTGTTGTATATGTAACTACACATTTAATATTATTTAAACTATTAACATACTATGGTATATGTCCAGCTCAGAATGTTCATCCGCAGTGTCGATGCATTTCCACTGGAGTTCTCTATCTGGGGATTTCAAGTTATAAACAAAGTTCTGTTCGCTTCGGTAAGACATTTAATTACAATTATTACTGTTTAGATATTTAGTTAATACATTTAAAAGCTACTATACGATATTAATATTGTTGTGTATATATGTATTTTATATTTGTATATCAACATTGCAAATGCATCATACTAGTTTGACAGCGACACCCAATAGTTAAAATTCAAGAAATTAATAAAAGTTTTTTTTTTAGCACTAGTATATTGAAATAAATATTACAAATTAATAGACATAAAATTATAAAACCTCCATACTTATTCTTATCAACCAATAAAATTATGCTCTTGTTAGGTTGTATTTTAGCTAACAAGTTCATCAATTTTCCTCTGTTTAGTTTTCTAGACATTGTTTTTGAGAACACAAAGAGGTAGTCTAGAGGAAACTGATCTGGAAACAATCTAGCCCTCCTCTACGTACAACCCATTTGTTCCGAAAGGTATTATTTAAATTTGGCGAGCTGCGAGCACTAACATCGTTCTAAACATACGCTGTTTATTATTGTTGATATAATTCTTGGGTGTAAGGTAAAATCCTGATTTTAATTTGTAAGTACTAAACATTTCCTAAAATGAGTGCTAACTTACATTCACTTCCATATTACAGAACCAGAAGCTGGACTAGAGCAAGTCATGTGTTTTTTTTTTTTTTTTTTTTTTTGAGTTGAAAGTATTTAATCTATTACCAAGTTATTTAAGACAAACAGTTAACAATTAATGTACTTTTTATGTCAAAATCTGGCTGTTAAAAAGAAACAATAATAGCATATTTAAAGAATAGAATAGATAAATAAATAGGACAGAAATGACTAGGACGTGTGGAAGGATGATTGAAAAGAAATTATGTTTTTTTTAAAAGAGTAATTAATTATTAAAGTAAGAGGATTTGAAATAATTGTGAATTTTTAACGTTTGTTGAAAATTATATATAAAGGAATTTCTATACATGTGTTTTAATAATTAAAAGTGACTAGGAAGGACTTACAATACAACCTAATAACATATTTTGATATTGTCATTTTAAAATCTTTTTAAAATCTAAACATGTATTCAGTAACTTTATATTTTGTCACAATATATAAACATGTTGTTTGAAAAAAACAAAGGTTTTCAAAACGTTTTTCTGCCCTTTTTTGCAGTGAGATTAAAAAGGAAAACATTCCAGCAGTTTTATTTGACTCTCAGGGTTAAACCGTTGAAAATAACTTAAAAAGATTTATGTTTTATTATTACCATGGTTATAATAAACATCTTTGCAATTGTACTTTTTTGTCTTACAGCTGTAGTTTGGTTCCTATAGAGTTTTTTGTGTTTCCCCAAAAATTAGATTCACTTGAATGTTTTCCTTTTTAATCTCACCGCTTCTAATTATACTTATAGTCTCGGATTGATAATGCGTTCTAAGTAATTCCTTTGCTCTATCAAGTTAATTAACTATGTTAAGGTCGTTATTTACAATTACTATTTTTTAATCACATTTTAAATAGAAACTTTTGAAGTTGTAAAACAATATTATAGTACTATGCGATGCGTTTTTTCTTTGATTATTTCGACCTACGATTTTGCGTTTTCGCTCATTTGATTGATAACTTTAAAACGAATTTAAATATTCAAGAACGGATTATATCATCGTTTTTTACAAATAATTTACATTATAATTAATGTCGTCAAATTTTACATTATAATTATGTATTACATGACTACTTTCCCAATAAAAAAAAACAAATAATAATAAAAAAAAGTTAATTGGATGACAGATCCAAGATGGGGCACACAAATGTAAAACTCACCAAAAAGTAGTTATATAATATCTATGAATAACTGCATTTATTTCTATCTCATAAAATTCGTACATTTTGAAATTTTAAGCACTATTTTAAAACACCCAGTACATAACTAATTACCTATAATTATATTACTAATAATCTATAATTACACATAAAGCCAGGGATAATTAATTTTAATCGTTTTCGTCTCCCCAGTGGATGTGGATGCAATACTTGTGTTGCAATTAAATGAAAACGATATTTCTTAAATTATGTCTTGCTCAGGGGTATTACGAATTACAAATCTATAAAAGGACTTTTGGGTGACTCTATGCTTTAATTTTAAACGATCCTCATAGCCTTTTCTGTAAGGCAAAAAACCTTTAAACGTGTTATTTGTTATAATTTATCCTTAAAATAATCCGATAATTTTACTATCAAAAACGGTAAAATACTCATATATTTTTAGCATAAGAAAAATAGAGAATATTTCAGTTAAAATTTAAAGCAAAGAAAATGACACTATATAATTATCATAAGCTTAGTCGTGTAAATAGTTGTAGCTTTTGGTTGAGGTGTCCAGTTTGTAGGAGACTCTACTTGGTAGGGTATGGAATACCATCATTTTAACATTTAAAAAATTATCTTACGGATCAAAATTTGTTAGACATTCTAGAGCATACTGACGCTAACTTTAAGATAAAATATCATAAAATATTTGTGAAAAATATTACATTTTACTGACACAAACAATAAACAGTTTCTTGTTTAGGTTATAGAGTAGCAACAACTTAAAATCTGTTTGTAAGTAAAGAAAAGGAGTATGGTAGTTAAATATTTATACACAAGATTAAAAAAAGTCTTTATATTTCTTTATTACTTTAATTATGTTGACAAAACTTATAGTGTAATTTAAGTAAATCTAAAAAAATATTATTTCATTACAAATAACCTAACATGTTAAATACAGTGTATTAAACATATTTTTAGAGAAGATGTTTAGAATTAATATAAACCACAGACATTTGTACTTTTATTTATGTTTATTGAAAAAAATTATTAATAATGAATACTTTTAAGTAGCAGCTAAATTAGAGAGGACAAAATCTAACTTCCTGGGTTTCTTAGCGAAATCTTGTATAATCTCAATAACAAAACCAGGTTGATATTTTATGTACAGTAACACGATGTGCTATCATCGTTCACAGGTCCGACTCGACTTCACCTTATCAATGTCATACTTATTTAATTTCTCTAACTTGCTAAATTCTAAACATTACGTTTGACAAGTATTCATATTCAAATTTTATTCAAGATATGGTCAATGATATTCTACTTGCTCCGAACCTATGAATTATTTCTCTTTCAACTATTCCTACTGGTTAAGAAAGTTTGTTGATATTCTAAAAAGTGCAAAAATGTCTTGCTAGAATAAGACGATCGCAAAGCGTAAGCGAGTTACTTGTCTCATTTGCAAGTTCCACTCGTCCTTGTTGTAGAACTTTATCGTAATTTTTATTTTGCAAATATTTATACAACACTTGTTAGCAACACTTTGAGCTTTCTGAATAGTAGATATTTAATGTGTGTTGATAACCAACAAATCAGAGAGCCAATCTTTATGATTCAGAAAAAAATATGAAAAACGCACTAGAACGATAGACTGGCCATGCAACTTACTACCTAAAATATATGACTCCTTACCTTTAAGTTTTAACAACTAAACTCTTGAGATGCTCCTAGTTGGACACTTACAAAATGTAAAATTACCTTTTAAGGTTGTTCACATGAACACAGAGTTTATGAAACAATTAATTAATAGTTTAAAATAAAAAAGATTGATACGGCCTGAAATAGAAAGATTTACGACCTTAGTTATACAAAAAAAAAAACTTGATACACCTTTAAATATAAAATTAATTCACAAATTAGTACTTAAAACATAAAAGAACCCCATTTATTATATTTTTTTTATAATTAGCAAAATTGTTTTATTTCTAATTTAATTACGTTTTCTTAATTTCTAGTTACGATTTTCTGGAAAAATCATACCTTTCAGAATAGAGTGACTCTTAACCCCCCCCCCCCTTCTTGTTAGAAATGGAAAATTAACTTAGACTCATATGTCATGATTCCTAGGGGATACCAGAATCCAGGAATATTTTCTATTTTGATTTTTTTAAGGAAAACACATTACGCAAACCGCGTAGTAGGTATGGTTCGTGAAATTCCCAAATTGTAATATTATATATGTAATGCTAAGGTCATAAAAAAATTAAGTAAATAGAAATTTCAAAATTCATCTAATTTCAAAAGGAAAAGGTTTTCTATTCTATATAAGAGTTGGACTAAAATAAAGGTCAAGTGATGTAATATCGGGTTTTGATCAATAAATGCTAAAAATATTTAATATATACAAGTTTGAACTTTAATAGTGTATAGAAAAAATACAGTGTTTTAAAGTTTAACAGAAAGAAGTAGTAAATAATAAAAAGTTTTAGGAAAATGTAAAATGCAAAAATTAAAAAATTAACTAATTTGAAAGAGTGATAAATTTCACACCTTTAAGATAATATAAAAAAATTAGTTAAAATTTATGTAAGCAATTAGAAAAACAGAGTATGGTTTTAACTAAATAAAAATGTACAGAAAAACCAGTATATTCCATAAAGTGAATAGTTTAGAGGTACACGTGCCATTTGAAGTGAGGATAATTCACCTCATCTTGGATGCATCCCTACAGTCAACAATATACACCCAGAGCGTTCACTACCAAGTTATAAGTCAATAGCTAAGAGTTAATACTCTCTTAGAGTTGGCAAAACGGGGTTCTGTCAATTTAGTTTTTTTAAAATTAATTTTTTTATTGAAGGCGTACTCAGACATATAACATATTTCTTTAGTTTATTTATGTTAAACCATTTTGTGTAGGATAAAAAATGGATCAAGTGAGTGTATAGCCGAGAGTGGGTGTAAACAGGTCAGCAAAAAAAAAAAACGTCCGTACATACTAGTTGAAGTTAAAATTACTTTCTGGTGATGTCTATTCCACAATAACTTTCTTGGAAACACTTCACAAGTGTACAAACAGCTAACCTTTATTTAGATTTAATTTATAAATTAATTTTAACATAAACTCTTTTATTGTAAAGTGTTTGCTACTATCCCAACCCTTGGAAATGCCTATTTCTTTAAAAATTGCTTCGTTTTTTATTTTGTTTAACAAAGAATTCAATTTAATGATACAAATTTCGAAGCTGATGCCTTAAAATGTAAAAACAACCATCAAAAGGTAAAAGTCAGTGAAATATCAAACAAATAAAAACTATTACAAATGTATCAGACTAAGGTACTTGACCTTTTCTCTCTCATGACAAATGTTTGAATGTTTTCCAATTGTCTGATTTTACATTGTTTCAGATTATTGGAAATGTAGTGACATACGTCATTATCCTTATTCAGTTTGACGACAAAAGCCTCATATCTCTTCGGTCAAATCCATCTTAACATATGCCTAATAACTGTACTATAGGCAAACATTAAGGATGAACTGATTTTAAAGATACGTCACGCTAGCCTACATTACTAATTTACTCTTAGCCTAGTGTTTGCACGAATACAATGACCAGACGCTTTTTACGAATTTTGTAACTCTTGACGCACGACCACTAAAACTTTGTCCGAGTTTGTCCAGAAAGTAAGGGTCCAAATATGAGTAAAGTGTTTTAGGATAGACAAGGCATTTTACTCATTGATTTTTTCCACGATGTGAAACAATCAACAAGAATGTTTACTGGCAGACGCTTAAGATACGGCGCCACGCAATACAGAACAAGCGATGAACAATGCTCTCAAAAGGTGTTGTTTTCTTTCATGACAAAGCTCGTCCACACAATGCGAATGTTACAAAAAAAAACTCCTAAAGGATTTCGGTAGGGAAATGTTTGACCATCCTCCGTACAGCCCTTACCTCGCTCCTAGCGACTTCTATCTCTTTTTTTATCTGAAAGCTTTCCTTAGTGGTCAAAGCTTCAACAATGATAATGAGCTGAAAGAACATGTCACCATATGGTTAATACATAGGCGACAACCTTCTATGAAGAAATCATTCAAGAACTTGTGCAACGCTATGACAAATGACTGGAAAATTACGGGAGCTTTGTAGAAAAATAATTTAAGTCATGTAGATTATTGAGTAATTGTTTTATTATATCTGCATACGATTTTTTTTATTACATAAATGAACTTACTTTCTGGACATACCTCGTATATTTATAATGTATATGTATTCGCACTCTAACTGCTTATTTAGTTTGTTTTGGTATACATTTGGAAAATACGTTGCTTTTCTTAGTCGCTCGGACAAGTTCTTCAGCCAAAAAATCCAACAACAGTAAAAACCTTTTTATCCAGAAGTAAAATTTGTATACCAGAATGAAACGTTTTTTGATTTTATCTAAACAAATTCATATAGGAGATTATTTTGATAGTTTTTTACACAACGTTTTTTAACACGTCTGGTTGTCCCAAAACCGATAAAATACCCTAAAAAACATGTGGGGATTTTATCGTGGGTGCAGTTCCCGATTTGAAGCCGATGGCCGGGATGCAGACTCGCGAAGTGAGTTTGACCTGTGTAAGCGAAGCGATGCAGTCCTAATCCAAAGCCGCGAAGATTTCAAAATTCTTTAAGGGAAAATAAAAAACCCCAAATATAAAAAATATCAAAAGCAGACATTTCTCTACAATTAACTTTATCAGTATTTGTTTTCAGTAATTTCTTGTTTGCATTGTTGTGGTGATTAGGTTCAAATAATAGCTGAAACTAATGAACCATTTCAATAATTTATTTATTATTACTATCGCTCTATCAAACACTGTGCGATGTTTAGCTACAGTTCTCTGCAAGTTAACTTTGTGAGTGATAGTTTTCAGTAATTTCGTGTTTGCATTGTTGTGGTGATTAGGTTCAAATAAAGACTGAAACTGATGAGTCATTTCATTAATTAATTTATTATTACTATAACTCTATCAAACAGTGTGAGCACTATATTATATTATAATTAGATTAGATTTTCTGTCAACTGTCAGAACAAATTTTGGCACAAAGTGGAGCAAGAACTTTCAGAACTCTTGGTTAAAACTTGCGACAAAAATCTTAACTCAGTGTTTAGACCATTTAAGATCACTTGGTCGAGTAAAAATAAAACTTTTTCGCTAATGTAAACTCAGAGTAAATTGGCGTTATCATTTTGTCACGGCAACACCAAAGACAGTCACTTTAAGTTTAATTGTTGTAGGATATTGGTTATTACATTAAGGATTGTTTGGTGTAATGGGACATAGTTGAACATGGCCTCGATAGTTACAAACACATAGTAAACTACATCAATAATCAAGCATTAACTATGGTACATTATGTTCATGTTTACTCTTTTTTATAAAAATTCGAATCTATGAAAACACAGGTTTGAAACAAATTGTGAAGGAGTTTAATTGTACTTTGTAGTATGCCTATTTTACTATCACTGACCTGGTAACTCAATTTTAAAGGTGGAAACAAATGTAATTGTAAACATGTCGTGTATATTACAAAAAAATAAATAAAAAATGTTTTGTCACTAGGCCTACTATCTATGTACAAACTGCTGCAGTAATTGACAAAATCTATTAACCTAATACTAGACGAAATTTGATAAACTTTAACTTACATAATATCCTAAATAATCATTTTGATGATTTGCAATACCATAGTTTAAAGAGGCCAACACAAAAACAAATATAATACGTGATTTAGTTTATAAACTTCAATAAATAACTTAGGCGATGATAACCACCTAGGTTTTTCGCCTTTAAAAACCAAAAAAAAACAAAAAAAAAAAAAAAAAAATAAACTTCAATAACATACATAATTTTAGGATATGTCAGTTAAACCAATATGAAAAATGTAAACATAACTTCCAAAACAAACCATCAAAAATGTGAAAACACCATATTACTTTAAAAACGGCTTTTCCAATTGAACTGCAACAGATTCCTCCTCAAGAAGTAAATTTATCTTTAAATCTACTCTACACGGAATTCAAAAGAAAATATGCACTTCTATTATATCCTTAATTTGATTCTACATACTTAACCCAAAGGTCTTTTCATTGTTATAAACAACAAATTATGTTATAGTTACCTCACATTATGTCTAGCAGATATACTAATACAATAGTCACTATTAAATTTCTGCTCTCAAATCAAGATTCTTTGAAAAGTGTCTAGTGAGTAAGGAGGTTATCGAACCCGAGTACTAGATGACAATGCAACTTGCATGTGGTTACTTAAAAAAGATGTCTGTCCCAAATGAAGATGACTCTGACTTTACAGTTTTTCGGACTTGTGATGTTGACTCGTGATTTACACAGTGATTTTCCTCAGATGTCAGTATCACATTCATCTAGATCCACTTTGCTTTGATTTCTTTTTCTGGGCATGTAGACCTGGGATGGTAATTTCTACGGTGAATTCTAGCTTTTACTTCTAGGTCATTCTCAAGGATCGTCATCTGTTATCACTGTCTTAACAAACGAAAAAATGTATGTTTACGTAAAAAAAACCTACGGCAATAATTGACAAGCAACTATGATCATTCAAAAGTTGTGATTTATTATCCTGTATACAGAATCATACCTGATTCCGATGTCATTTGAAATTTCTTAGCCATCGATATTAAGCTATAAAATTCAAATATCTTGCTCGTGGTTCCCTTTCTTCTCGATATATTCTCTTTTATTTTACTCTTTCCCTCTCTTCCATTACCTATTATTTCACCTTTATATATTTATCTCAACCATCATTTTACATACAGGTCTCTGTATAGATACTCAATTAATTTTTACTTTGTTTCATAAATATTTACTAAACCTTTATTATAATAACTTAGCAAAAATTCCCTATTTTAAGCACATCAATCATTTAGTATTTTAGCTCGTATATTTTGTCAAAAACTATAAAAATAATTTAGAAATATTCCATATCGTTTTATAGCATTTAAGTCAGACTAAATAAATAACCAACCATTTCAAAATTGAAATCGTTTACATCCTCTTATGTATATAAATTGATCAATCGACACATTAATGAGGCGAAACCGGTAGGAGAGAAGAAATCATGTATAGCATGACGTAAATTGAAATATTTGTAACTAAATATTACTCATACGATAAAAATGCTAATAAAGAAGCTGATATAATAAAAATATATTATATATTTAATCTCGAAAGACACGTTTAGAAATGTTGGTAGATAAATTACTAAATTCTTAGTGGACGTCGCCCATATTACTTCAGAAACTGATGTTCCAATTGAACTACAACTTATTCCTCCTCAGTTAGGACTAAAAGCTTCGACATAATAGTGAAATCTAGAGATTATTGTAAATTACAAAAGTTTTGTATTATTTATTTAAATATACACGAAGAGAGATTTCACAAAGAGTGTCATAATATTCCACATTGTGTTTAAGAAGTAAATTTGTATTTAAATATACTCTCACAACAAATTATGTTATAGTTACCTCACATTATGTCTATCAGATATACTAATACATTATTCACTATTCAATCTCTGCTTTCAAATCAAGATTCTTTGAAAAGTGTCTAGTGAGTAAGAAGATTATTGAATCCAAGTAATTCCGAAGCAATAGTTCACAATGCAGCTTGCATGTGGGTGATATACTTAAAAAAGATGTCTGTCCCGAATGTAGACGACTCTGACTTTACAGTTTTTTCGGAATTGCGACTTTACACGTGATTTAGACAGTGATTGTCCTCAGATGTCAGTATCACTTTCATCTAGATACACATTCGCTTTGGTTTTTTCTCTGGGCATGGAGACATTGGATGATAATTTCTACGGTGAATTCTAGCTTTTACTTCTAGGTCATTCTCAAGAATCGTCATCTGTTATCACTGTCTTGATCATTCAAAAGTTGTGATCATTCTTTAAATTCCTGTTAACGTAAACTAATCTTCTGAAACTTACAGTTTGCGAAAAACAACTAAACATTTCACCTTATAATAATTATGTAAACTGTTAGTGCCGTGACCTTTATAATATTGACGACATTTCCTCCGCAACCTTTTCAATTGAAATATAAAGTTTACGTAATATAAAACAATAACTAATCATTTTGGGATATGTAGTTCGAGATATTCCAAAAATATAAAAATTAAATCATGATTCCAATCTTTTTAAATGTACTGCAGTTGAAAGTGTAGTGGAAAAGAAAAACTTAAGTTTATCCATTTTGCATATTTTGCTTTTACAAACTTTGCAATCCAAAAAAAAAACATTATACAGCTTACCATAATCAGTGGCGGATCCAGGACCTCATCTGAGAGGGGGCAATACTTCCCAGGTATGCAAAATAACTGGTATTTTTTTGGGGGGTTGGGGGGGGGGTTCCCACGATATATACAAAATGTTTTATATACATTGAATTTGAATGGAAATATTTTGGTTGTCAACATTGTTTTATTAGTTAAATTCTTCATTTTTGTATTTACTGATGTCTAAAAACTTTGATTTTTTGATTGTTGATTGTCAAGCGCAATTTTGATTGTTTGCTTGAGATCTTACTCTCACTTGTATTAAATATGTCAAAAATATTACACTTTTTACGAAACAATATTACTTTTTGCGTCGACCTCTAATGAGTGAAGTTCTGATTTCGGGACATAAGCCCCGAAACGAGTAAGAAAAAGAAAAGAGGAGTCAGATGATGTGAAATTGTAACTTATCACTCAGGCCTATAACCATATTGCGAGTGAGAACAATATTTGTTCACCATACAATACTTTTGACTTTAATGAAATTCAACAAATCTATTTCGGATTTCAATTTTCTTCACAAATTAAAACCTGGGTAGGCCTATACGCCTACAATATAATATTTTATTTATTACTATCCTTAATTGTTCATTATTAACTTTTTAATAGTTTTAATTTAGAATTACGTAAAGTTAAATGCTGAACTAACAAAAGGATTTTTTATTTATACAAAACATTAAAAATAAAACTCGTGCTTAATTTGATTAAGGTACGTACATATAGGCCTATCGCCTATATATATGTGGGCCTACGTGTACAACTGTGTCAGAATAAAGAGGGATTGATGTCTTCTGTTTTTTGTTTGTTTTTTTTTTATAGAAAGATGTTAGTTTTGAAGTTCGTTTCATATTAATTCAAAACTATGTCTCAATAACAAGACAGGTAACATTTTTTCGCAGTTCGGGAGGGGCAATTGCCCCATTTGCCACTCCCCTGGATCCGCGCCTGACCATAATACAATCTATTCACTATACAATTTTTTACTACTGAGCAAATGAAGTTTTGTCTATGTGTGTATTTTATAAACCTCTACTACGCTTTAATGTTGTATCACCTACGTTCCAATGTGCCTCTTGTATACGCTTTTACTATTAAAGCGGGTTACACAATGAAGTGGCGTGGCTGCTTATTTCGCCCAGAAACAATACCTAAAAGTATTTGTAGAGGTATAAAGCACCATTAGCTGAAGATTATGACGACCAATGAGTTAATTCCATACAATTGATTTCGAAACCATCATCTGTTTTTTATATATTGAGTCAAGACATATAAACGATTCAGTTCAAATATTAGTTTTGCAATACAATAAATAGCCTTGTGCAGCTAATACCAACGGATAAGTACATTTTCCACAATCCTGAGTTATGTAACGATCCCTGTATTGTTTCTTCCCGTTTTAATTTAATAATCCCTTCTGTGTATATCAGGATAAACTGGGATTTTTATTTTCATTTATTTCCAACTAGCAATCATTTATACACGGTCAGTTTTCATTCGTCACCAACATTTTAAAATACACTAAATTGAAAACGTGCTTTAATAGCAAACTTAACTAAAAAGTATAAAACAATTTCCAATATTTATAAAATATATATTTGTCTGATTATACCGTTCAATGATTGTATCTTACACGAACTTATAATAACATGCTATGTTGTCACTATGTTTCATAAAGTCAAAAACATGAATTTGTTCACTAAGTGATTTAGATAAACGTCGTAATACAAACATGACAGAGGTGATCCTATCACTAAACATAATTTTTTTATTGAATTATTGGTTATTAAACTTGAAACAATTTTATTTTACAATCTCTCTTGTCATCGTTATTCATTCTTTGATTGCCTTTAATAACGCACGGATGTCTATTTCAAACTACATGGTTTATTTTTCTAAAATACATTATTATTTATAAATTAAATTTATTTTATACTTCCTACGGGTTAATCATTAATTGCTTGGCTTAAGTAGTTCCGTGTGGTGTAGATAAAGCCGATTGCGTTTGGTTACAGAATCCAATTAAAACTTTTCTGAAAGAATAACTTAATTTTGACTTCTTCCTCTCAAACCAAATATCCAAAGTTTCATAAAACAATGAAATGGGATGGAATTATGCCCAGAGAAGAGTAACTTAAGCCTGCTTTTTGATATGGTGTTTTACTTAGGTTTATCGAGAATTACCATCCATTATGAATGCAAACCACCTATTTTTAGCTATTATTGCCATTATTTATTTGTGTTATATATAATTTTAAAACTTTTTTTATTGAGTTAAAGGAATACATAATGCAATTTAGAATACATTCTAAGTATATTTAGTCAAATAAATAAATTACAAATGCAATTATATTTTGACATATGAAATACATTTCTGAACCGATGGACTGTTTTCATTTATGTACACAATTTCTCAGTATAAATAAAAATTAAATATTGTTTACATAATTGCAATAATTTACTTCTCTATTTTTATTAGAATAGGAGTATGTTTAGGTCATTCTGGTTCTTTTTATTTCTTATTATAACAGACATTATAAAATAAATTATATTAATTTTAAAACTTTACATTTTGGAAATAATTTTATAAATTGAAGTTTGAAAATTGTAGAAAGCTACGTTAAAGAGGATATTAAGAAACTAAATAAACAGTTTATAAAATTTTTAAATAATACCAAATTATATTTAAAATTGCAAATGCAATATATTCTTGAGTGAAAACTAAAGTGTTATATGTTTTTGAAATATATGTGTGTGTTTAGTATACGCATGTCTTAATGTTATATGAATTTTATCGTAATCAAACAAATGTTTTTGAGAAAATAATTAAAAACAGAAAACATTGACTAATCAAAATATATGATAAAGTAATATTAAATTGTAGATTATACTATTATAAAAAATAATTCATTTATTCATAAAATTGGATAAGGTTCTTATATTGAGAAAATAGGGGAACTAAGAAATGAAACAATAGGAAAGAAGAATAACTTCGAAATTATAGAAAGAAATACAGATTTGGTGTTTTTAGAACAAACCCAATAAAAGAGCAATTTCAAAATTAAAAATGTATGAACAATTATAAATAAATTACCAAACTAAACAACTGTAGAACTTAACATCGTAGAGCTTCAAATCAAGTTTATTCATCAAAAGTAAAATGAGACTTTAAAATATTTCCAATACTAAAAAATTTCTGGAGAAAAAGAAATGTTAAGTTAATTTCTTTAAAAAACTGGCAATAAAGTACCTGAAAATCAAGGGTAGTATAATAATATAAAATAATAAACATACACGAATAATCAACGAAAATAATAGAAGAAGAACTTTTTAGTAACATTTTAAGGGGGAGGGGGAGTGTATTTACGTTTAATACAAAAGCGCTGCCATGAGAGCTAAATCTGTCTGGCTAAAAGTTTCACCAACATCTTCTCAAAATGTATTTACTGTCGGTGTATTTTTTCATGAACAACAGAAAATCTCTTGTCTGGAATACTTATTTAAAAAATAAAATAAATACAAAAATAAATAAAATTTCGTCATTGTTTTGAATTTAAAAAATCTTAAGACCAAGTGTTCAAATATCTAGGGTCGTTGATTCAAAGTGATTTATTTCAACTTTATATTATAATTTCCCAATAAGTAGTATGAATATGTGACCTACTTCTGTCATGAAACACACGGTTATAGCAGAGTCTTTAGGTTTTTAATAAGAAATTAAAACTGATAAATGAACAGATTAAATAAAATAGTGTATAACAACGATATATAGTATATTAATTTTACATTTGATTATCAAGAACTCGTTAATTATATCCTATATTCTAAAATTAAAAGGTAATAACTTTTTTCAAATGAACTAAAATAATATTAAGTTTTAGGTTTTAAACCAGAAGAAAAAAATCATTTTTACAATGCAATACAATTTTTAATAATCATGACAATTAAACCAAGATATTATTCAATTAAAACACTAAGTAAAGGTTTTAAAATACTTCCTTTCTCTCATCTGTAGTTTTGTGAACAACAAATAAATAAACAAAAAGAAAACAAAATTATATTTAAAGTCTTTTAAACATATTTCTCAATTGATATAATGATGCCAGCACAATAATCGGTTGTTTTCTTCAACACATTTTAATTGACATGTAGGCCAATTCCATTACCTGATCACATAAAATAGGTTTTGTATGAGTAGGTCTAAGACTACCGTACAGGTTCTATGTAATATTTTTTTATAACTCCTGATATATATCGTAAAACCAATTAGGTTCAAATAGTAATTAGTAAATTGGTAGTTAGGTAGGTCTATCGTATTAAATCGTGAAGAAAGAAATAGGGTTGGGTTGAAAAGCACGCGAGGGCTATAGTATTGATTAACAGTCTGTTATTTTTACAAAGGATGAAAACATTTCATTAATCATTAATTTATAGTTCTATTCATACAGTAATTGATTATTCACGAAATAAATGTTCTATAAAACTGGAGTTCAGGTCATAACTTTTATTTTGGTACAAAATATATAAAGGATATTATTCTAGAAATACAGTTAGCTGAAAGTTTTAGTCTGTTTTAGAAACTTATAATAGTATGCAGAAGCAAATAGGCTCAGACTGAGTGCAATCTACATTACGTATTCTAAGGGTAACCCCAATGCAATAAACAGAAAAAAATTTCTAAGCTTGTGCATAATATAAATTTATTTTATGATATTTTCTACGACTGCATATAATGTTGAACATAATAAGACAAGGGTTTATACTTTTAAAATCCTTTATATGTTATTGCTTCAAAAACACTTAGAAAAAACAGTACACTTATAAAACACTTACATTCACCTGATCGTTAAAACATCTACTACAGTATAATGTTGCACAAAATAATTTTTCATTTAATAAGCTTGCAATTTAAACGCTTTAAATATCTCTTACATTTATTTGGAGAAAAACAGATACGCAATCTAAATACATAGGTCAACTAAGGTCGCTAAAATAAAAACAATAAACTATCTCCATTCTAATTAATTTGCATGCTATTATATAAACGTTGATATACAAAACTTAACAATATTTGGAAAAAAGTTACATTGGAAAACGTTTTTTAAGTTTCTATTTAATTTCATTTAGTATTTTTTGTTCTAACACCTTGTATGTGGAATGAGTTTAGAAAACGTATAAGTTCCTTCAAAATCAAAACAAAAAATGTCTACAAATATTAGGAAATGCATGGGAGCAAATATTTCTTATATATCAGAAGCTTATGTTTTGAGGAAATATATATATTTAACTATTCTCTTTATTTACTCTTTCACATATATTGTCTCTAATGACAACTTTATGTACGTATTTGTGGATGTTTTGTTACAAAATAAATAAAGGTATACTACTTGGTTAAACGTACAATTCCTTTAATATTTACAAGGAAGGAATGCCTATTTCTTAGCAACTTGTATTCACCTTAATTGTCGGTTTTACTACCTATCACTCCCAACCCTCAACCTTTATTTACAAAGTACATTACTTACTAAAGGGTTGGTTAGGTTACCTTGTTCTCACTAATCACGAGTTTTTCTCAAATTTAAATTTTATTAATAATTATGTTATTAAAACCTGTATAGACATATAACGGACATTTAATTTAATAACTATAGCACTATAATCACTGCGTTCGTCATACGCTAACTCAAAGCCAACAATTGTTCACTTAAAGTATAGAAAGATATATTTTCTACAAAAGCGCCGGTGTTTTCAAAGTCTTATTTTTGGATTGATATCATTTCGTATTAATTTTCAAACATATATTTACGGTTAAACTTCAGGAACTTAAACATTTTATTTTTTGTATTTTTAATTGTGTACAATCTTTGTTGAACTGTTTTATTCTCACACGAAAATTGCTAATGGATATAACATTTTAAACGATGTCCAACTTTTTAATTTTACACAAGTCTAATAATTTAACAAAATCTAAATTTTATAGTAAAATTAAAAAATTACATCGAAAAGTTATAAAGTGCCATTTACGTTGAGAAGGATATAATATATGCTTTAAAACCGAACATTTCTCTCATTTTAAATGTTTTTATATTTTTAATAATTTAAAAATTATTGCCAAGAACATATATTTACGTGTTGAATAAAATTACGTTTATGTAAATTATCTATACATTTCAATTAGTTACTATACTTCTGGATGAAGAAATTTATAATCAATAAATAATATGATTCCCAATGTTTGTTTTCAAACACGTTTACACATTTTAGACGTGTTTTACACACTTTGCAGCTCTTGACGCACGACCGATAAAACCTAGTCTTTTGTATGTATACAACGACCTGCTGACTAATCCAATTCATTGGTGTTATATTTTAAACCTGTTTAGTCCTACTGCCAAAGAGAAGTTTACTGTGATATGCTTAAGAAACTGCGCTGCGCAATACAGAGCAAGCGCTGAGTAATGCTCTCAAAATGTGTTGTTTTCTTTCGTGACAAAGCTCGACCGCACACTGCGTATGTGACCAAAAACATACTCCTAAAGGATTTCGGCAAGGACGTGTTTGACCATCGTAAGTACAGCAATGACCTCGCTCTTAGCAACTTTCATCTCTTTTTGCTTCTGAAGGCTTCTTTGGTGCTCAACAACGATGATGAGCTGAAAGAACATGTCACCCCATGATTAAAACACAGGCTGCAACGTACATTAAAGAAGGCATACAAAAACTTCCGCCACGCTATGACAAATTACTGGGAAATTACGGGAGCTACGTAGAAACATAGTTTAAGGGTTCTAGATTTAGAAGCTTGATGCAATCCTTAAATAACAAAATCAAGTTTTAAAATATTTTAACTTAAATTGATACAGATCAAGCTTAATCTACCCATTTAAAAATGAAATCCGTTCTTGTAGTTTTAATTTGCAAAAAAGGTCAATAATCACCACCCGCGGAGTAAAGAAAAACTACCTTCAACCAGCACACCAAGGTCGGCACTGCGTGAGCGACAGTACCCTCTCTCCCTCTCAGCCTTGCATGCAGCTTATTAAAAGAGCCAAACACCTTGCCACTAGAACTACTTGTACTATTGCTCTATCAAACAGTGTGAGATATTTAACGATAGTTCTCTACAAGTTAACTTTATGAGTGGTTGTTTTTCAGTAATATTATATTTTCATTGTTGTATTGATTTTGTTCAAATAATAGCTGAAGCTGTTAACCCACTTTATTAATTCATTGGTTATTACTATAGATCCTTATTTTTATTAGAAGTTAAAATAATAACCTGCTGTTGAGAAATCTACTTATGTATGCAACAAAAAAATATAGACCAATAGAATATTGGGGAACCTTTTGTATTTGTTTTGCTAAAGGATATTTTTAACATAATAAATAAATATTATTCTTACACTTAAGCATAGTGACATTCAATTGAAAGTAAAACATTTACATATTACTAACTTTGATGTTTTTTATAATAATCTTAACACCTTTAGCTCTATGTGTTACATGCATAACGTTAAGAAATAATTATCCTAAGACTGACACCCATACATAATTACATACATACACACGCCCTCCTCCCACACATACACACACATAAAATACTATATACTAAGACGACAACTAAAAATGTATTACATATGAAAACCGGGCAAAGATAACAAACAATATAAACATTAAGCAAAGATTGTCAACAACAACACAAATATTAACAAAAGATTGAAGGGGAGCAAAAGCATGAAAGCAAATATAAACTATTAAATGAGACCATTATATTGTTGTTTTATGATATTGTTTGTTTGAGAATGCAATTGCATCTTACATGATTAAGTCACATAAACTAAAAACAACTCTCACATGTAGGAAGCGCAACATTTACAAGAACCTAAAAAATCTTTAAGATACAGAGATATAAAATAAACTGTGTATAGAATAAGCATTGAAAAATAAATATAAGTAAAATATATGGTATAATATTTCGTTTGAATAAGTAATAGGTTTATTCATTTTTGGAATTCTAGACACCGGAACTGAATGTTTAACAAATATTTAGGTTACGTACCTTACAGCCATTTTGTCAGTTCCTTTTACTTTTTCAAATTCTACCCACCGGAACTGAATTTTTAACAATAATATGACAATAATTTTAAAAAGAAAAACTTATCCACAATACAAAGAAAATCAAAATAGAGTCTTCGGAAATGAAATCAAAAGTATTTCCAAAAATGTTGAAAAAATGGCTACATAATTTAACATTGCCAAATACACAAAACCAAAATTTAACACAAAATGAGACCAATGAAAGGCTATATTGAAAATGGCCATTCAACCCCAATACACGCAATTCAAAATAATGTACGAAACAAAATAAAAAAACTATTTTCATTCACTTACGCAAGAAAACAAAAGGTCCAATGACAGAAAACATTACTAGATTTAATTAAAAAACAAACTTAAACAGTTCACCGCGGATTCAAATGACAAATGAAAAATAACCTTACCTACAAGAAATTTCGGAACGCAATATACACTTGAATATACTCAAACAACTAATGTTACATCAGGTTAGGAAATGGCACACAGTAAGATGACGCGTAGTGAACTGATCGTCAATGTAACACAATTACTGCAGACCGTGCAAAAACAAATGACTTAGACTTGTACAGCAGTTTTCATTAACAATATTTACACCAAAATAGAGTACCTAAAGCTAGGCAATCAGAAAATGATGTAACATAGGATGTATACAATACACAGTTTTTAAACTAATAGAAAATTTAAAAGTTAAACAATCTTAGACGCAAGAGCATTCGACAAGCAAATATAACATAGTAACTCAAAAACCACTAACACGTCAAACCAATACAATAACAAAATCTGTCAGAAATAACAATCTAAAATCCATGGAGAGATAACATTACAATTCAAAATAAATAACATAATTTTAACAAATAAATTTTATGTTGCATCAGGAATTAATGCAAAAATGATACTAGGCAATAACTTTCTACTATCAAATCAAGCCAAAATATAATACAGTACACAAAATAACCCTGTGCCGTCATTTAAAGTACGAGAGCTCGTTTATTATAAACATATTCAATACTGTTCAATACATATTCAATACAACTACCGTCACGATATGTACACTCAGAACAGCTGATCGTTATATCGTAGGATAAGATAGCACATCTCGACGACATCAATATAGCACAGGACATTCGGAACCGACTTTACAATTGAAATGGCCGACTAAACGTACGCTCTATAATTTAAAGATGGAAGTTCCTTTAAGTTCAACTTTAAGTAAAATAATGTGCGATGTGTAACAATTGTGTAGTCACTTTGCGTAAACAGATCAGTGCAAAAGTTATAGAACAGGGCATGTTATAGTTGTTATAGTTGAAAGTTAGTATAAACTCACCATGTGCGTTACCGAGTCTTTGTCGCAAACGTGAATAACATAACTTACTCGTTACTCAATTTGACCAGGTAAACACAGTGCATACTTCTTTCAATTACCTTTAGTATAATATTCTGAGTTTACTATCTATATATATATTTATATATAATCTGAATGTACATAATTTAACTGTACATTTATATATCAAGTCATTTTTCCTTTCATAAATTTAGTTCATATTTTCTTGTCTATTTCTTGTCTAAATATAATATCTATCTATATATATAAAAGCCAAAACCCACTGACTCACTGACTCACTCATCACGATTTCTCAAAAACTACCGAACGGATTCGAATGAAATTTCGTATGCAGCTTCCTCTAGGACCATAGGTGCTCACTAAGATAGGGTTTGAAAAAATTCGAAATCTTAGGGGGGGTTTGGGGGGATCAAAGTTGTTAAAAAACGATTTCTTCAAAACTACCGAATGGAATGGAATGAAATTTGGTATGTAGCTTCCTCTAGGGCCATAGGTGCTTACTAAGAAAGGGTATGAACAATTTCAAAATTTAAGGAGGGATTTGGGGAGATCAAAGTTACTAAAATCATAATTTCAGATATTTTATTATTATGACAATAGTGCTTTTATTATTTAAAATCTATGTATATATAAGCCAAATACCACTCACTGACTGAACACTTAAAAAGAATACAATTACGTTAAAAAGACTGAAAATACCAACAAAAACGGGCAACGCCGTACGGGTCAGCTAGTATATATATAAAACTGAAATACCACTGACTGACACACTCATCACAGTATCTCGAAAACTTTACATCCTAAGAATGTGAAATTTGGTACACATATTGCTCATAGGAAATAGAGGCGCACTAAGAAAGGATTTTAAAATATTTTGCGTTTAAGGGTTAAAACAACCCCTAAAACCATAAATATTGTTTATTTTAAATCACAAAAGCCATATGGCCTAGAAACGTTAAATTTGGTAGACATATTGCTCATAGGCCCTAGATGCGCAATAAGAAAAGATTTTTAAATATTTGGCCTGTAAAGGTTGAAGCAACCCCTTAAACAATAAATAATATTTATTTTATACCTTAAAAACCATAGGGCCTAGGAACGTCGAATTTAGTACACATATTGCTCATAGACCCTTGAAGTGCAGTAAAAAAAGGATGTTTAAATATTTTGCGTTTAAGGGTTGAAACAACCCCTAAAAATATAAATATTGTTTATTTTATAACTCAAAAACCAAATAGCCTAGGAACGTCGAATTTGGCACACATATTGCTCATAGACCCTAGAGGCGCACTAAGAAACTATTTTTAAATAGTTGGCCTGTACGGGTTGAAACAACCCCTAAAACAATAAATATTGTTTATTTTATATCACAAAACCATATGGCCCAGAAACGTCGAATTTGGTACACATATTGCTCATAGGCCCTAGAGTCGCACTAAGAAAAGATTTTTTAAGTATTTGGCCTGTAAGGGTTGAAGCAACCCCTAAAACAAGCTGAAATACCACTGACTGACTCACTCATCACAGTATCTCGAAAACTATACTTCCTAGGAATGTGAAATTTTCTACACATATTGCTCATAGGCCCTAGAGGCGCACTAAGAAAGGATTTTAAAATATTTCGCGTTTAAGGGTTGAAACAACCCCTGAAACCATAAATATTTTTTATTTTAAATCACAAAAACCATATGGCCTAGAAACGTCCAATTTGGTACACATATTGCTCATAGGCCCTAGAGGAGCAATAAGAAAAGATTTTTAATTATTTGGCCTGTAAGGGATGAAGCAACCCCTAAAACAATAAATATTATTTATTATATACCTCAAAAACCATAGGAACTAGGAACGTCGAATTTAGTACACATATTGCTCATAGACCCTTGAAGTGCAGTAAAAAAAGGATTTTAAAATATTTCGCGTTTAAGGGTTGAAACAACCCCTAAAACCATAAATATTGTTTACTTTAAATCACAAAAACCATATGGCCTAGAAACGTCGAATTTGGTACACATATTGCTCATAGACCCTAGAGGCGCACTAAGAAACTATTTTTAAATAGTTGGCCTGTAAGGGATGAAACAACCCCTAAAACAATAAATATTGTTTATTTTATATCACAAAACCATATGGCCCAGAAACGTCGAATTTAGTACACATATTGCTCATAGGCCCTAGAGGCGGACTAAGAAAATATTTTTAAATATTTCGCGTTTAAGGGTTGAAACAACCCCTAAAACCATAAATATAGTTTATTTTATACCTCAAAAGCCATATAGCCTAGGAACGTCGAATTTGGTACACATATTGCTCATAGACCCTATAGGCGCATTAAGAAAGGATTTTTAAATATGTAGCCTGTAAGAGTTGAAACAGTCCCTATAACAATAAATATTGTTTGTTATATATCTCAAAACCCCTACATTCTAGGAACATGTAATTTGGTCCACGTATTTGCCATAGGGGCTAAAGAAGCACTAAGGAAGGATTTTTAAATATTTGGCCTGTAAGGGTTGAAGCAACCCCTAAAACAACAAATATTGTTTATTATATATCTCAAAACCCATGTCTTCTAGGAACGTAAAATTTGGTACACATATTTGCCATAGGGGTTAGAGGTGCACTAAGAAAAGATTTTTAAGTATTTGGCCTGTAAGGGTTGAAACAACCCCTAAAACAATAAATATTGTTTATTATATATCTCAAAACTCCTATCTTCTAGGAACGTAACCAGACATGATTGACAAAGTTATTTGTGCAGAGATACCTGACCCAGAGCTAGGCACCACCCTCCATGAGATTGTCAAGTCAACCATAATCCACGGCCCATGTGGTGCTCTCAACAGAAACTCGCCCTGTATGGTTGACGGATCCTGCAGCAAGAAGTATCCCCGTCCTATTTTGGGAGAAACACAGACTGGAGATGACGGTTATCCTAAATACCACAGGCGTTCTCATTCAGATGGTGGATTTTTAGTTGACATCAACGGGGTAGAGCTTGACAATCATTGGGTGGTACCTTATAACCCTGTCCTGTCTCGCACCTACTCAGCTCATATCAACGTCGGGTATTATATAACTCTATCAAGTCCATCAAATATATTTGCAAGTACGTCAACAAAGGGTCCGATCAAGCAGCCTTCACAGTTGAAAATGAACTTGACGAGGTGACAAGTTACGAGACATAAGTACTTCCGAAGCTGCCTGGCGAATCCTTTGCTTTCCCATACTCGATCGCTATCCCCTAGTCATGCATCTAGCAGTTCATCTTGAAAACAGCCAGAGAGTGTATTTTAACGAAGAAAATGTCATTGAAAGGCTAAAAACCCGCCAAAAACTACATGTTTCGCTTTTCCGATCTCTGTAAAGCCGATGCGTTTGCAAGAACTCTCCTTTGCTCTGAAGTTCCGTCATATTTTGTATGGAAACACAATACATTTTGTAGAAGGAAGCAAGAGAAATCAGTACCAGGCTATCCAGGGGTGAAAAAAGATCAGGTTTTGGACAGGGTATACACTGTTCGCCCTAATAAAACTCTGAGTGCTATTTTTTACGCCTTCTCCTACATGAAGTTAAATGGCCTACGTCATTTGACAATCTTAAGAATATACATGGAGTTGTTCATCAAACGTTTCAGTCTGCATGTAGAGCTGTTGGGTTGCTCGAGGACGACTCTCACTGGGATCGAACATTAGAAGAAGCTTCACTTTCAGACTCCCCACCCAAGATCCGCGAATTACTCACCATCATGTTAGTGTTTGGCCAAATAAGCAACCCTTTCACGATATTGGAAAAACACCGCGACAATTTGGCGGACGACGTAAAAAGGTCGATGGAGAGAGAGTTTGGTGATGTGCTGCAGGTTATGGACATTGTGTACAACAAATGTTTGGCTTTACTTGAAAATTTGGTGTATTCAATGTCTGGCAACCGTCTCCAATGCTACGGTCTTCCTACACCACTTCGCGAGCAGGAGTCCATAACAAACAACCTGAAACATCTCAAGGAAATTTCTTTCGATGTAGCCCAGCTCTCTGAAATGGTTGCTGTGAATTCCCCAAAGCTGAACGAAGAGCAACATAATGTTTACAAAGAAATCACAAGCAGCATTTTTTCAGAACGTGGGCAACTCTTTTTCCTAGATGCCCCTGGTGGTACTGGAAAAACTTTTTTGATAAATTTGTTGTTAGCCAAAATAAGAAGTGAGAAAAAGATTGCCATTGCAGTTGCATTCTCTGGCATTGCTACAACACGCTTGGGGACGAGTGTACCATGGCCCACAAAGGAGGTATAGAGGCTCTGGACAGGACACTCCAAGATATCAGGAACTGCAAACGTCTAATGGGCGGAGTGACAGTTCTGCTGGCTGGAGAATTTAGGCAAACCTTAACCGTGATATCTCGAGGAACTCGCGCTGATGAGGTGAAAGCGTGCCTAATGGAATCCTTCTTATGGCCAAAAATTAAAGTCCTGTCCTTTAGAGTTCACATGAAAGTCCACTTGAATGGCGATTTGAAAGCGGAAGAGTTTTCTACATTAGTTTTACAAGTAGGTGATGGTAAACTGTTAGAAGATAATGAAGGTAAATGTGCAATACCTTAAAATCTTTGTCATCCTGTTAGTGATATGATGTCACTGCTTGACAAGATAAATCCTAATTTAAATGACAATGTGTACAAAAGTCCAACATGGTTGCAGGAGAGGGCAATTCTTACCCCAACAAACGATTCTGCAAATATAGTAAACCTTTCGTTGTTGGAAAAATTACCTTCTGCTGTTGTGAGGTATGAATCAGTAGACTCAGTGGTTGAGACAGAAGACGCTGTTCACTATCCAGTGGAGTTTCTTCACACTCTGAACCCCCCTGGAATACCCCCTCATATTCTTTATCTGAAAGATGGTGCTCCTATAATGCTATTTCGCAACTTAAACCCTCCCAAACTCTGTAACGGTACCAGGCTGCAGGTGAAAACTCTGCATAAGCATGTAATTGAAGCGACAATATTTACAGGCGTAGGTCAAGGAGAAACGGTCTTTATTCCCCGTATTCCTCTTATTCCGTCGGACTATCATTTGAATTCAAACGTCTGCAGTTCCCTGTAAAGTTATGCGATGCCATGACTATGAACAAATCACAAGGTCAGAGTTTAAAAATGGCTGGCGTAGATCTGAGGAGTGACTGTTTCTCCCATGGCCAGTTATACATAGCATGTTAAAGAGTAAGCTCATCTGGCAGCCTAGTCCTCCATCAGCCAGAAAATATAACTAAAAATGTTGTTTACAAAAAGGTACTTAGCATTTAAGAAAAAATAAACAACATCAACTTTGGTAGCCCGCACTTACCTGTTAACAGAAGGTCTACAACTAGCTGTTAAAAAAAAATATATAAAAATAAGAAACAAATTTAGATTAAAATAAAAAAAACATTTAACTTTTGCAAAAAGTCCACTTTACTTATTTAAATTATTCTAAGAATGGAATTCTTTAGATTTATATTAGTAATTATCAATGTTAAACTTAACTTAACTTAATGGACTAATTTAAGTAGTCCGTTTATTCTAAGAAGCGAATTCTTCAGATTTATGAAAGTAATTATCAATGTTAAACTTAACTTTTACTAATTTAAGTAGTCAATAATCCTAATGATATTAAACCGTAGCGAAGCACGGGTACTTTCAGCTAGTTTGTTAATATGAGTAGAATATGTCTATAGCGTCAACAAATACGACCAATTACTTTTAAAGCCATTTAAATCCACATAGAAATTTGATTCAGTTTTAAAACATTTAGTAGAGTATTTATAAAGACTAATCTCTAATACAGAACTTTTATAATTTACATCGGCCCTCAGGGATACGAATTACAGGCTTTCAAAGTTTCAAATTAAGCAATAGCAAAGCATTGCCGGGTCAGCTAGTTGGTTTATAAATAACAGTTTCCCTATACAATCTTACAGTGTAAACAATCTAACTAACAGCTGTCATGGTAGTTAAACAGATGGTTAGTAGATGGCGCCTTTCATTAGGAACATACAGAGTATAATATACAAGTTTTTTAAATCAATTTTTGTAATTAAAACATGAATTTTAAGCTGTTTGTCTGTTTTTCCCGTGTAGTAGTTAAGGAAAGCTTTGAAATGATGCCTCATTCATGTAATTTGATGATGTATTAAGGAAGTTATGGCGTACCGACAAAAAAATAGTCTTGAGAAATAATATATGCGATTAGGAATGTTTTCCTCGTCAACACAATAATACGCACAACACATACACAAAACCACACACAGTATTATGGATGATATTTTAAAATTACACACGACGTTTCGCGAAGAATATAAACAATTCACGTCTTGAGATAAATAAACACAAACTAAGTCATACGGCTAAGCCTCTCACAGCGCCTAACACTGGTTAACTGAGGGCTTGATTGATGGTCATTGCGGGGAACAACCCCCACCACGTTTACGTTATCAATTTCCTTAATAGGCCGTCCAAAAGTCTATTTACTTCGTTTTGAATTAAGGGTAAATACACCGCACTAATAGTTGAACTAGGCTGAGAAATACAGTTTGTTCGTATAGGCATAATGTATTTCCTACTCTAAGGGCAACATTTTGGTGGAATTTAGACCTAATTTGGTACACTCGTTGGTTTTTTAAGTTGTGGTATAGGTTGGTTCTCGGACGAGTTCGTTATCAAACTAGTCAAACAACTGGAAGCACGTTTTTTGTCCTTAAGTAAAAATTGTTTGATAATTTTCGTACTAAAATTAAACTTTTTTGTGGCTCATCTAAATGAAATAAATAAAGATTATTCTTTACATTTTGTTTTTTTTTCCGATTTAGCAAACCATCTGTTACCCAAAATTTATCATAAATGTAAAATACCCCGTTAAAATCAGGGTGGGATAACTAATATAGGGAAACGTGTTCCATGTTACAGTTTCAATTTTTAGTCCACTGCAATCCCACCAGAAGCGTTGGTTTCGCACAAACTGTGGATGACGTCATAAGAAAACGTTTATTTTTTGAAATAAAAGTAATGCAAGAATAGCGGACACGGTTTTATTATAATTGAATATTATTATGGATAAAACTAAAGTGTGCTACGTAAAAGGATGTTTGAATTCTCAAATTAATTAGGCAGGAAGACATTTTTTTACTTTACCAAACAAAACTAAAGGAAATCCGACACTGTAAGTATGATTTGTATACAATTAATCTTTATAACCTTTATTCTAGGCTTTGTTAAAACAGTATTTTTTACAATTACTTTAGACTATAATGTAAATTTATTAGGCTACCAATTAAATGGAAGTACAAATGGCCTGTAATTACTAACTAGATTGTGTAATAACAAATACAAATGCTAAGGCTTAGACTTATTTTAAATAGGCTATGTTAAAGTATTTTTCATCTAGTCACTGTCAAAACAATCATTAATAATCCCAATGGATTGCTTGTTCAAGATACTTATGGCCTAATTTTTAATATTTTAATAAATTATCAAGGTTTACTTATTTAATCCTATGTTATTACTTTCAGGTATTTATATAAACTTTTTCTTGTTTTTATAACCTCTACAGACTGCAAATAATCTTCAAAGAAAATGTGTAGGCCTACTGTATTTTTTTACACCGAGTTGATACTTCTTGATGTATTATAGTCATAGTCGTACATAAGTTACTTAGTTATGGTGGGAAAGAAGGATGAAACCTACAACTTAGATGTGATCCAGTTGTTTTAAGTTCGGTTTGATTAGTTTGTCTTAGTTGGCGTAAATTTAGGACTACTATTCGAAATTCAGCTGATATTTTTGCAGATGACGACGTTGTTTTACATTCTACTATGTTGTTTTAAATATTGAATAGGCCTACAGATAAACATACTGAGACTAAAGATTGTAAGTTAGAACTTTAGGTTATTTTTTAAAAATTATTCTTGCTTTTCTGTTGCCTTAGGTCAGCCGAGGGTCGAATAGTAAATTTGCGCCTCTTAGTGTTACATTATTGTTATAGAAAAGGGAGGTGCCTTACCATAATATGCTAATGGTTTGATATAACATAATAACAAGTATTTTGTAACATACAGTGACGGGTTAGGCCTCGATGGCTATTGATGTATTTGAATGTGGAATGTACACTGTACCGGTAATGGTTGAAATGATACTGAAAGATTGTATTAAGATATAATCATTTTTTTTTTATTGAGGCTTATAGAATATAAACCAGCAGTTTCAGCTACCTACTGATTGTAGTAAACAATGTGTTTTTGATTATTCTATGTACAAAATAAAAGGATAAAATTTACTATATGACTCTACACCATATTGGGGCAGAGGTGAATGTATACTCAAGAAAATGCTCTAATAATAGGCCTACATAATTGTAATGATAAAAACTATTTCTAAAAGTATTAAGTAAATGATTAAAATATGATTTAAAAACTTGGAAAAAATATAAGCTTGGAAATTTTGGTTATGGTGTCTTATATTTTATGGCAGTATTTGAAGTATTGTATGTGTATAAAATTATGTAATTATAAACAAATTTGTTAAAGCATCCCGGGTGCAATTACGTTATAACATTCTCTTGGTGTTACATTTGACTTGAGCTTGGCCTAATTCATAAATTCAATATAGCCTAACAACAACAAACAAACAAAATTGTACAACTCACTATGTTAAAAGCATGTTTATACAATAAGTTGTTATTTCTGAGTAAAAAGTCCCATGGTTAACGATAATTGCAATTTTATTTCATTTTAAAATTTATGACATACATATGTACAAAAAATCATTTTGCTAGAAGCCCTACTGGAGTTAAGTCCACTTCCAGAACTAATATAAAAAATATTAATGTAGCACATATATATCAATAATTTTTACATTGTCTGTATTTTTCACTAAATAATTACAGGTAGTCTGGACTTTGATGGAGTTGCCAGATGGGATGACATTCGAACTGCATACGATTTGGATAAATCTTCAGCAGAGTTCCGTTTGCTACATAAGCTGAAAGAATCTCATTTGGAGCCTATAAGAACACAAAAAATTAAAGTCGCCAAAGCAGCTCAGGCTTTAAGTCACTCTGTAGCAGCTACTATTATGTATGCAGTTCGACTTGGTAAGTTAGTTAAAATTATTTAGGTTTTTGTATGTTAAACATGTGTAAGAGAAAGTATATTATATATTATAATGAATTGATTCATTTTATTTTTTGCGACAGAATTTTCTATTATTACAGTAAGACCTCGATAATCCGGCACTCTATAGTCCGGCAGACTCGATAGTTCGGCATCAATCATCTTGAAAATTTGCACTCATTAAAAATAGCAGTTTTTGTAATTATTGAGTGATTTAAGCCCGGTCTACACTGTCTGTTGGTTCCACATCCGTTAAAAACAGTGTGCAAAAATCTACTGCTTAATAAACTTGTCCAAAACAAACATTTCAATAAAAATTTCTCTTAAAAATCGAACCGATTCAAAACAATGTGCTCTCGTTGTCCTTTAAAAACGTTAAAGGGACCGTTTAACACTTTCGTTGCTGACAGTATTTTGTTAAACGTATTCCACTTAATGAAGATTATTTGAACCATTTAAAGTCTTTGGAAAAAGATACACATTGAATTTCTTGTAAATAGTTGTTCGATTTAAAACCGCTTACAGGATTTCTACTAGTTAACAGAAATAAAAATCAGTGACTTTTAGGGTAAAAATTAAAAAATCAAGTTTCTATATACAAAGTCTTTATTCTGTAAAACTTAAAATCACTTATGACTTATGTGTACTTCTTTTAGTAATACACCCAACTAGTGATACACGAAATGCGTGATTAGTCGATTGTCTCGATTGTTCAAACATCTCGAGCATCGAACAATCGCGTATCACTACGCCGCCGCAACTTGTCTGCTCCGCTGTTCACTACTACGCCCATACTCCCCACCATACCGAACGCTGTTTCTGTTTATATTAATGTTTCGGCAAAAAAGAAAGTGAAACACCATAAAACACATAATTACTCAGCTTCACATGTGCTTCAAATTATTTTAAAGGCTAGATATGTCTTATAAAAAATTAATCAGGTTATTATAGGAAAAATATTTCATCATCTTGAAGCCTGGGGCTATGATCACAATTATAACATCAGCGTGTCACTCGCACGATAGTATAGGCCTACGGAACCTTTTTTGTACATTTATTACAATCCAGCGCTCAGAGAGCTTATATTATAAATATTTTATGTACAAAATGATTTTGTTTTAGGCTTTTAAAATTTATTAGTTAGCGGCAATTTCTGTACGCAGTTAATGTTACGTAGTTTCAACATGCAATTTGCCTGTTCATATACAGTACATGTGCGTTTGTTTATAGTTTATTCCCAGTCTAAACCATTTTAAAGGAAGACCTCGATAATCCGGCATCACCGGATCCCCGAGCGTGCTTGATTATCGAGGTCTTACTGTATTAGTTTTATTTTGCAATAATTTTTGAGTAATAATAACACAAAATAAAAATAAAATAAATTTTTTCACTTGTAATGTAGTTAGAATTTTCTAGTTAAGAAAGTAGTCAAACTATTTATAAAAGCAAGCCTATCTTTATATAAAATTCAAATAAATATGGCCATATATAATTCAAACTATCATTATGTATGACATATACAGGCAATAAACAATGTCAAGATTAAGATACAAACACTTCGTTCAAGGTATTGAAACATTTTAAGCTATGAGAAATCATAAAAGAGGTTAATTTGTATGTATATATTGATACATACAATTCTGTTTTTTTTTTGATTTTTTTGTTTTTTTTTTTGTAAAGAACACTGAAATGTAAGAGTCACAAAATTTGTTAAATAGCCTAGAAGATAACATTGCACTTTCTAACTATCAAATTTTGATCAATGCAAACTAAAGGTTTATTTACAACTCAGGAAGGCGACTTAGTTCCTCCTATTTATTCAAAGCCAAATTGTCACATCATTCTACTTTTTTATCCTTTTGTTGCTCTCTTAAATTAAGCTTCTAACAACATTTTACAAACATTTTAAGGAATATTCTTATAGGGCCACAGACGCGCATCAAAAAAGAATTTTGTCAAATTTCGATTTTAAATAGTAAAATAATGAAAATTCGGGTGTTTAATTCCACCTCTATAACAGATAAAACAGCTTATTTGGATCTCAAGCTTATCAATACATACCATAGCATCAATCATAGCAAATTTAGAATCAGTTTATTATTCTTTAAAACTAACAGATTTCTAGGTTAAGTAAAAAAAAAAAAAATAAAATTAAAAAAAGCACAAACTAAAGTCAAAGAGAAATGCTTACAAAATTACAATTTTAAACATCTGATGTTACATATTTTAAATTCAACTACTGATTTGGATCAAAGCATTAGCATACTTTTAGGTTATTCCTTTTCTGAACCAAAACACGTTTATTGAAAGCATTAACATTTATCACCATAGTATCCATCTTGGAAAATTTAGAATCACGTAATTATTCTTCACAACTGACAGTTTTTTAGATTATGTAAAAGCAAATACAAACAAAAATCAACGGAAAGTCTTAATGTATTATAAGTCATGCATCTGGTATTGTTTTCTGTAGTTAGCAACGTCGTTATTATTTTGAAATGTTGATTATTTAAATAATAATGGTTAAATTACAATTCTTGCCGTAATTAGAATTATTGAATATGATGCAAGTATATTTCGATCTCTGTCTTACGATAAGTATAGTTCTCCGCTATCCATACTACCCTACTTAGGTTGAAGTGCCTCTGTCCTATTTAATAGCAATTTCCGTAAAAAAATCAGAGTATGTGTTTTTTTAACATTTCTATTTTTGTGTGGGTAATGTTTTAATAAAATTCTTCAATATAATCACAAAATAAGAAGGTTTTAAGATAGTACTTAAAGTACGATTGATAATATATAATGTATATTTTTATATAATTATTCTTTTCCATTCCAGGATCAATACGAAAGTTTGACATTGAAGCCGTTCAAAATGAACAAAATCAACGGCTGCATAACATTCTCCAAGTTTCACTTGTTTGTGCGTTCACTGATAAAATTTTTGAGCTATTACAACACAAATGTAATAATTTGGAGGAGATTTCTATTCTGCTATCTTGGTCAACTTGATATTATATTGTTACAAATGTTTTACTTCAACGCCAGGACTGGTGAAATTGTAGCGGATGACTTCTTACAACAGCTGAAGCAGGTATATTGTTTAAATTTTAACATTCAAAACTATCGATAGAAAATAACAAACAAATCATACAAACTTCACTGCATAACCAATGAGACAAGAAAGAAATGGAAAGAACAATTATAACCAAATTAATACAATTATCGGGTTCCGGTGTTTTCCACTGTCTGTAGTAACATTCTATTTATAACTTTCTACCAAATGATACAGTGAATTCAATCATTTAATTAGTACGGTATAATTTTATATGGATATAATTAGAAGATAAAGATCATAATCTATATATTTAATACACAGTTGAAAGTCTGAGTTCTCAGTGACTACTGAACCAATCTTCAAAATTTATGTGTCAAATTAAAGGGGATAATGCGTAGGTTTGCCGAATTTCCTTAGAATTTACGTCTTTTCTAAGGGCTACGACCTACAGCCCTTCAAAAATCGAGTCAATACAATTTTTATTGATGAATAAAATTTAGTTGTAGTCATAAATTAATCGTCAGCTGTTTAATATTTGTCAGCTGTGAGAAATTTGTTATTATTTTAATAACCTCACTTTCAGTATGTAATTATTAATCTAGGAGTTCCTGTTTATTAACACACGATTCTGAACAAGGAGAAGTATATTTGTTAACTTTTATACCACAGGGTATTATTTATAAATTTATTTGAACATTATTTGTATGTTTTGGTGTATAAGTTTGAACTTTGTTTATTTTAATTTACTGTATGTATGTATTTTTTTTCTTTTTTGTAACTAAATAATCGAATAAAGTGTTGGTGTTCAATAGTCAGCCGTTTCCTATGATATTTCCATTATCAGCTGATTTCAAACTTGAAAAAATTAATCTGTATTTCTCTAACTTTGTGTCCTTTGTGACCAAAGTCATTTGTTAAAGTAAAAATAACAGACACCATCAGTCTATACTAATATTGTAAAGAGGTAAAACATTTTTGTTTGTAAGAAGGGGTAATCTCTGGAACTACTGAACCAATTGAAATTGTCTTAAATAAAAAGCTACACTATTCCTGACTAACATAGGCTAGAATTCATATTAATGAAAACATTTTTATTTCAATATTTGTAAATTTATTCGGAACTTAACAAATTCACAGGATCAAGTTGGGCGACCCATAACGTCTAAACAGCTGTAATACAAATAAATAACCAACATTATGAAAAACAAAAAACGACAATTGAAAAATGAAACTTATATCATTCAAAACGTACTGTGCAAAGATGTGCACAAAACCATAAATTAAATTCCGTTAAGGTAGATTAAATAAATTAAACATAATTTTAGGTTAGGCCTAGACTTTTGAACCAACACATATTATTTCTTGAATTTATTTACATTCATTTCCATAGCAACTAATTGAATAAAATAACACATAAAACTGTTTATTCGGATGTCCAGCTTAGTACAAAATAGTATTTTAAGTTAGGCCTAGACTGAACCAACACATGTTTCAACACACACAAACCAATAAAAACTTGCGTTATGGAATTTAAAAATAAGAAAACACTATGTTACATCCTAATCTATATAATAAAAATGAATTGCTGTTCCTTTGTAAGCGCATCACTTGAGAACGGCTGGACCAATTTGGCTATTTTTTATTTTAAAATGTTCGTAATAGTCTTAACTAGGTTTTTATACAAGAAAAATTTGAAAAGTTTCCCGAAAAAGTTTCAAATTTGGAAAAACTAAACAGCCTCTTTTGTACGGACTCAAGACCATAGCGCACAAAAACAGCTGTTCTGATAAAATGCTTAGCAACACATGTTTGTTTACATTCATTACCATAGCAACTTTACTTAGCATTATATTATAATCAATTTTTATTCTTCAAAGCCAACATCTTTTTGGTTATATTGACAAAGTAAAAGCAAACACAAACAAAAATCAACAAAAATGCTTACTATAATTAGGCTATATTTCAATTCAAACATTGGTTGTTACATATTATAAATAAAAGTACTCATTTGGATCAAAAACTGAATTTTAGGTTAGGCCTACAACGAACCAAAACACGTTTATTTGCAATGAATTTGGCTAATTTCGAATCATTCTAATTTTTCACAACTATAATTAATTTTTGAAATGAAAGCTTCTTTAGGCGCCTTGGGCACTTTTTCGCATGGAGAAAAATGACTAAACTCGCGTCACTGTCATCGCACGAATACACTTTTTTTTCAAGCTCCATCGTATCTTCGCAATTATTTAAGGTTCCGTCACATCCCCGCAACTTTTTAAGGTTACGCCGCATCTCCGCAATTATTTAAGACACAGTTGCATTCCCGCAATTATTTAAAGCTTCATCGCATCTCCGCAATTATTTAAAGCTCTATGGGATCTCAAAAAATATTTAAGGCTCCATCGCATATCCACAATTATTTAAGGCTTCATCGCATCTCCACAAATATTGAAGGGTTTGCCGCATCTCCGCAATTATTTAAGACACAATTGTATTCCCGCGTTTATTTAAGGCTCCGTAACCTCTCCGCAATTATTTTGGGCTCCTTCACACAATTACTTAAGGCTCTATCTTAGCTACACAATTTTTTAAGGCCCCGTCACATCTCCGCAAATATTTAAGGCTCCGTCGAATATCCGAAAATATTTAAGGCTCCATTACGAACAACATTAGTACATTGATTTAAAAAAATACTTCTTAAGAACCAGAAAATAAAGTTAACTATATGAAGCTAAAAGATTTCACTTCTGACGGCAGTCTTAAGACTGCCTGTTTTTTTTTTTTTAGATCAGGTAAAAACAAACTGAGGTTTACTGTATTATAACTGAAACATCTAGATCCAAATGTCTTAACATATTTGGATACTTAGTTAACAATTGTAAATGTCAAATTTGGCCAGTTTAGAATCAGGTAATTATTCTTCACAACTATCATATTTTTTAGATTACTTAAAAGCAAACAAAAGGTTTAGCCTACTGTATTACAAGTCAAACATCTAGATCCAAATGTCTTAACATATTTATGGATATATTTAGTTAATGTAAATATCAGCCTGTTCCCGTACCGGAAAACCCAGCTTTGTTTACTCTCCAGACAATAAAAAAAGGTCGTTTTTCATAAAACATTGCAATGAAGCAAATAGTGATGTCACAACAAAACACTCAAATTAAAGCATTTCTTTGTTTTGACTGTTTACTTGAAACTCTGACTGAACAAAACCGCATGGTTCCAAGTCGATCACATTCTATAGGCTACACTTCGCGCACATTTCGAGCATTTCAGAGGTGTACTGCCAATGAATACATAATACAATTCAGTATTCTGTATTCATTGGTACTGCCGGTAGAATTCATCTCGCATGTAAAATTTTCAATCACCATTCTTCTGAATCTACTCCTCCTCAAATTTAATATCCATTCCCGCAACTGTTAATAGATACAATGATCACTTAGAAATACGTTTTTTTCTAATTTTTACCATTTTCTAACAGCTTATCACAAATTCACAAAACGATCGCGAACAATTTTTTTAAAATTTGGGCAGAACAACGTCTGTCGGGTTAGCTACTAATAAAATATTTCTTAAAAAAAACAGTTCATTCAAATGGGTATGATTTAGCAAATTAATAATATTTTGTTTGAAAATGTGAGTCAACAAGGTGTAAATGCAGTACATAAATGTTCACAATGTCGTCAATTCATTTAGGCCTACATTTACACGAATAAAATGAATGCAGAGTTATTTAGTTATGCCACACATTTAATTGTAAAATACTTGATGGTTTAGCAATTGTACGTAAACAGCGTACGGTAGCTTAGTATGAGAGTATGAACCAAATTTAAGTTAAAACAATGTAATTGACTTTTCAAAAATATACATGGGGTGTTTGATATTCACTGTCCTTTGTTATATGGACTACATATCCTACAAAATTACGTTAAATTAGTAAGTTTGAAGTAGTGTATTTCTATTTTTGCACAATATGCAAGACATGATAATGTACTCCATATATAAAAACGAATATTTTTTCTTTCTTTTTCTCTATACACTCAAAAACTATTCGACCTATTTCACTAATAATTTCACAGTTTATCCATAGGTCTATCCATTACTAGGAATGTTTAGACATTACAATTACCAGCTTCTATGGGATTGAAATGGGGTTACTACCCCTATACAATAAAATATAAATTAAACTAACACCCTACAAGCTAAACAGCTAAAATTATGTAATATTATTTTATGTGATATAAAAAAACATTTTAAATGTGATTACTTAAGTCAAAGGGATGAAATTGAATAACTACTCTTAAAATTCAATAATAATCGATACATTTACTTTTTCTATATTCTCAAAAACTGCTCAACTAATTTTACTAACAATTTCACAATTTTCACATATATTAGTACCAGAATTTTTTAGAGAATATAATAAGGATACTACAATCAAAGAGATTAACATGGGGTAGCTACCCACTTGGTAATATTATCTCTGGTAGCTACCCATATACAATAAAAATTGCACTAACTTCATACAAACTATAAATCAAAATTTGTATAGCTGTTATTAAGAGACTTAAAAACCATTTGCAATTTGATTACTTATGTCAATGTAATAAAATTTAATAACTACTCTTAAAATTAAACTAAGCAATAGCGAAGCATTGCCGGGTTTTCTAGTATGTTCTTAACTCTTAATTACAACCTTCTTTTTTGCATTTATTTCCAATTAATAATAATTCATGTATACGTAGTCCGAAGCTAATAAATTTATTACAAAGCTTAACCACTGACAAGATTTGATCAAATTTTAAAATTTAGATTTATATGTTTTAGTTTTTTAACCCAATATTTAATTTTGGAAATTTTTCTGTTCTTGACGGTGCTGAATGGCTGCCTTCGTGTACGAAATATAATAGTAGAATTAGTTTGCACCTCATCCTCGAACCCCGGCTCACGCACTGCTTTGCTTGACCTTGCGGAATCGAACCATGGACTGCGCTTTGCGAGTTAGCACCTCGACAATGTGACCTCAAGTATAATGGCCTGCGCTTTACGAGTTTGCCAATAGTTTTCGAGGTATCGGATTATGGACTGCGCTGTGCTAGATTGCACTTCAACCTCGATGATACTTATTATAAACTGCTTTGTTTCGCAAGTTTCATTCCTGCTGTCGGCCTCCGATCACAAGCTGCCTCCACGGTAAAATCCCTACTTGAATAATACCAGAGATAATAGGTTTGAAGATAGTTTGAACCAGAGATAATAATACCAAGAGGAGATAGGTAACTCAATGTTATAAATTGAAACTATCTTCAGCGCTTCAGGTGGGATTGCAGTGGACTAACAAACAAAGTTTTACTAAACGTAGTACGTTGTATCTATTTAAACCGGTATTGTAGTATATAATTATAATTTATATAGGCCCACTATTAAATCATTACTTTTGCATATTAAAGCCTTATTCTTTGACTAGTAACTGTGAAATTTATTTTTTTAAACAAAAGTTTATTAAATGAATAGAATAAGTGTCATTTAATAATACATTTGTCTATAATTTAAAACACAGTTGTAATCTAAGAAAAATACTTAATTTTAAAAGTAATCACATAATGTTAGGCTGTAAAAATGAAAATATATGTAATAATTATTTAAATTTATAACAGTTATAAATTAACATATTATTATTTGAAAATAGCTTTGGTAAAAGTATTATTGAAATATATTTGACCACTTGTAGATAAAGAAATCTTATTTGTACACTCAAATTAATTAAGTGGATGCACAATGGTTTTAATTAATAATGGTTTTAGACATTTTTAATCATAATTTGTCTTTATAAAAATAAAAGAGAATGCATTATTTTTGTTGCCAGTAAAGAAAGCACTAGAAGGATAGTAAACAAATAATAACATTTTTTTTATAAGATAAATTTATTAAAACACATCACCTACATATATAATCAATAATATTCACATAAAATTATCTTGAGAGGTTTATAGGAGCTGATGACGGTAGAGAACCTGTAACAAACATACCAGCCTATTAGAATTTTTTTCAAACAAGGTATTACGTAATGTAAAAAGTTGTTAGAAGCTTAATTTAAGAGAGCAACAAAAGGATAAAAAAGTAGAATGATGTGACAATTTGGCTTTGAATAAATAGGAGGAACTAAGTCGCCTTCCTGAGTTGTAAATAAACCTTTAGTTTGCATTGATCAAAATTTGATAGTTAGAAAGTGCAATGTTATCTTTTAGGCTATTTAACAAATTTTGTGACTCTTACATTTCACTTTCCTTAACAAAAAAAAAACAAAAAAAAAAAAAAAACAGAATTTTATGTATCAATATATACATACAAATTAACCTCTTTTATGATTTCTCATAGCTTAAAATGTTTCAATACCTTGAACGAAGTGTTTGTATCTTAATCTTGACATTGTTTATTGCCTGTATATGTCATACTTAATGATAGTTTGAATTATATATGGCCATATTTATTTGAATTTTATATATAGATAGGCTTGCTTTTATAAATAGTTTGACTACTTTCTTAACTAGAAAATTCTAACTACATTACAAGTGAAAAAATTTATTTTATTTTTATTTTGTGTTATTATTACTCAAAAATTATTGCAAAATAAAACTAATACAGTAAGACCTCGATAATCAAGCACGCTCGGGGATCCGGTGATGCCGGATTATCGAAGTCTTCCTTTAAAATGGTTTAGACAGGGAATAAACTATAAACAAACGCACATGTGCTGTATATGAACAGGCAAATTGCATGTTGAAACTACGTAACATTAACTGCGTACAGAAATTGCCGCTAACTAATAAATTTTAAAAGCCTAAAACAAAATCATTTTGTACATAAAATATTTATAATATAAGCTCTCTGAGCGCTGGATTGTAATAAATGTACAAAAAAGGTTCCGTAGGCCTATACTATCGTGCGAGTGACACGCTGATGTTATAATTGTGATCATATCCCCAGGCTTCAAGATGATGAAATATTTTTCCTATAATAACCTGATTAATTTTTTATAAGACATATCTAGCCTTTAAAATAATTTGAAGCACATATGAAGCTGAGTAATTATGTGTTTTATGGTGTTTCACTTTCTTTTTTGCCGAAACATTAATATAAACAGGAACAGCGTTCGGTATGGTGGGGAGTATGGGCGTAGTAGTGAACAGCGGAGCAGACAAGTTGCGGCGGCGTAGTGATACGCGATTGTTCGATGCTCGAGATGTTTGAACAATCGAGACAATCGACTAATCACGCATTTCGTGTATCACTAGTTGGGTGTATTACTAAAAGAAGTACACATAAGTCATAAGTGATTTTAAGTTTTACAGAATAAAGACTTTGTATATAGAAACTTGA